>JADLZK010006575.1:0-35897 GCA_015847255.1 Hyparrhenia diplandra | reverse complement strand
CTAGAGTTGTATTAGGTGGGTTTGTTTTCGATGCACACTCCATCAATTAATATCCATATAGGCTGATTGGATTTAGAGTAGAAATTAGTTGATCTGCTTCTATCCTAGCATATTTGCAACACATGAATTGTGATAATTTTGCTTGGCCGCCAAGATAACCACGATGTGTCGCTTGCATTGGATTGGATGGATGAACTAGTCACATGCGGTAGAAGAGATGACCTTAGTTTTGGACTTCGGTTGACTGTTGTTTATTACTCCTAGTACCCTAGAAGCACTATACTAATCCAGCTATTATTATTAATACTACTACTACACCTACACGATGACTAGTACAACCAGTCTAGGAGTACTACACACTGACACCGTCACGTTAATAACTAGGGACAACTTGGAGCATCGACTGAAAACAACACACAGCAAAACCAAAAAAGCCACGGATGGCCAGATAGAATACTCGTAGAATACTCGTGCTCCACAAACAACAAGGCGCTCAAGCAGAGGAAGCGTTGTTGGTTGCTGCATCGGGCTTGGCGACAGAGCATCTAGACGTTGCAGTGTTGCAATGAGCACGAGGGCAGAGAGAGGGCCATGGATGGCCCAGGGCGGCATGGGCCGGTCCTGTCTGCAATCTGCAATCTCCCCACCCTCCTCAGTCCTCGAGCCCAGGATCTTCTCCGCCGCCTCATCTCCGTGTGCTCTCACCGCCGGCGACCGCCCGTCGTCGCGCTGCCAGGAAACCGCAGGAGATCCTGTCCTTTGTCGTGGAGCCTAGTGTGCCACTGTTGCGTGAAAAGAGATAAGAGCTGACAGACATTGGCCTACCGTGCCAAGCATGCATGAGCATGGGCCATTGTTTAATGTCAAGGTGAAGGAGGTGAGGTCCCCCGCCCGGTCTGCAGCAATTATCCGTGGCAGTGCATCTACCACTGCATACGGAGTACTGTACATGGCGACGCCAGCTCGTTTGGTCTGTTTCGCAATTTTCTTTGTCATGAACAAAACAAACTTGGCTATATTCAGTTTTTTTTTTTTTTGTTACTTGTTGGACAAGTACTCCAACTGTCAAATACTACTGTCATATTAAAGTCAACGGTTCAAAGCTAATTGCAGGTTTTGTTACAAAGAGAGCATATATTTATTTAAGTTCTACATTGTATCAGCTATATGAATGAATATAATAATTCTTGGGAGAATTTGTGATCAGAAGAGGACATCCGGTTCATTTATTGGAAAGTTGTCACAGCATGGCGCTTGGCCATCCAGACGCGGTGGTGATGCATGGTTATGAAGGAAATTACGAAATGGTATCTCGACACCTTGAGGGTGGACCCAGTGGCAACAACACTGGACTGGACGTCTCGCCTGCCGGCACATCATCTCACGGGTGCCGGCCGGCCATCATCGTGTACCTACAACGCCATTAGAGCCTGCTGCGTGCATTAGAGCCTGCTCACCCGGAAGTGGCAGCGCAATTATGCGCGCGGTAACAAAGGGCTGCACCTGCACTCCACCTCTACCGTGTTCTACTAGTACAGAACATACATTGAAGATGCTGTACAGTACAGAAATAGTAGCAGGAGTAGTGAGTAGTATATAGAAGACAAAGGGTTCGAACGGCTGATGCAGCATCAGGTTGAACTGCAAGGCCATGGACGTTGTTATGTTTTAAGAGCCCACCTATAATTACGAGGAAGGTCTCTGCTTTTGTAATGTTTATTTACAAGTCGTCCCCTGCTAGTGCTGGTGATATCTTGTGCTAAAAAAGAAAAAGACCAATCACAAGAAAAGCTCAGCAACCAAATCAGATTTGTTGTTGCTACTTTTGCCGCGACTCTGCATTTATATATGCAACGTATCTAAGCCGCATCGGCAAATAACCATGTTGTGCGTTAATTCATTTTGAAGAATAAATTAATTTATTCAGGTAGATGTATAAAATATATTGATGTCAGGATGGCCGAGTGGTCTAAGGCGCCAGATTTAGGATCTGTTCCTCTAGCGAGGGCGTGGGTTCGAATCCCACTTCTGACATGCGATAAATATTTTGTTTTTCTTCAGCTTTATTTATTTGGACACTTCAATCAAACATGGTATAAATATAAACATTTTACTTTATTCGGGACAATGCCCAGTATCCCAACGTTAGAAACCTAGCAAGCCCATCGGCCTTAATTCCATTCCTGGACAGGCCACGCTGTGCAATTTAGGGTGATTGTCGGGTGCGGCTGGGCTCGGCCTCTTTCTTATGGGCTATATCTGGGCTATAAGTCGAAGACGAGGCATTTTCCTTTTTTTTTTTTGGCTTCCCTGGTGTTTTTTTTTTTTGCTACGTCTTTATTCAAGCTTTCTTTCATGATTCAGTGTGTCAAACTGCTAGTTGGTTGGTTTTATCGTTATTTCTTGCTAGCCTAGTGTTGCCTTCAACACTGCCAGTGTCTACAGGTAGCTTTTTTCCGTTTTGTTGTACTTATAACACTCTATCCGTTCTAAGCTATAAGCTTTTTACGCCAAATTTGACCAGTTGTAGAATTTTTTTTTCAAATTTAAGTTATTCTCTTGAAGAACTTTTATTAATAAAACAAGTCACAATAAAAAGATTGACATTTTACACAAATTGTTGAATAAGAGGAGTGATTAAAATTAAGGTCAAAAAAGTCAAACTTCTTATAATTTGGAATAGAAATCCGATTTTATAATCCATTACAAGGAGCAGACACGCATATCAAAACAAAAAATTTTATAAATTTTAACTAATAATGTAGCTAACAATTTCAGTTATTATAACACAATTATTTTTTAATAAAATATCCTATCCAATTATAATAATTTTTATGGGTCAATTCTCATAAGAACCCTATTCTAGAGTCTAATTGTCGAGCCTCCCTTGATTTTTTAAACTTTACACATTTGGCTCTCGTGTTTTGAAACTGAAAACTGGACTTGCCTACTGTCCCATGAAGTGGACTTAACGATATTAAGTAGAGGATGAAAAACGAAAAATGCCCCAATCATCCACTAATTATTACATATCCCAAGCAAATTAAAGCCCCCTAGTTCTGGGTAAAGCCCCAAGGCTACTCGTGGAGGACGCGATGCCCGCCTGTCGCGAGGCCCTCCCCAAGAACACGTCCCGCCTCGACCCCGGCGCCCTCCAACCTACTCGACGCGCCCGCCCCACCCGCCGACCGGAACCCTAGCCAAGATAGAGAAGTGAGTCGCGTCTAGAAATGGGAGGCCGAGAGATGTTGCTTTAGGATACGGGACAATCTAGTCTTTTCCATTTTTCCTATTTCCCAAACATTTTTTGGCCCTAAATTTTTGAGCAGGTTGATGAAGAATGAAAATAAGGGCGTATGTTAGGTTCGAATTTGGAAAAACAGGGGTAAACATGCAAAATTTAAAAAAAAACAGGCAAACAAGCAACTAGACTACAAAATAGGGGCAGCTGTGTAATGGACCCTAATTTTATAAATGATGAATAATATAATACACATAACTAAGAAAAACCATGCTAAGCCATGTCTTGTAAAATATAATGGAGTAGTAATTTCTTTGAAGGGAAGTATGGTGCACCCCTACTTCTTGGGTCTTTGTTCCTATTCCCTTGAGAACTAGATGGACTCTTGTTATTTTTTTCCTTCTCTCAACAAGTGTCTTGCGAAAAAAAATCATCCTTCAAGAGGATAAGGCTAAAAAATAGCATCATGCAAAACAATACAAGATGACGTACAAATTACACAAGTGCCAAATGAGATGTCTTTAAGATAAAACCCACAAAAGGACCAAAGTAGGCGATTTAGACACCCCGGAGATTTTGTGGTATTTAAGATGATCAATCCTTTGTTCTAAACAATCAAAAAAAAAACTTTCTAGCTCACAATCCTCCCAAAGAAAGTCTAAACGTGTTATGTATTTAAATAGATTTCTTGGACTTTTAAGGTGTCAATAACACCATAAATCCATCTTCTATGTTTTCGCTTTATCTTTTACTATATGTCATGTAAGTTTGATTAATTTTATAGAAAATAATTATTATATTTATACGGATATCAAAATAGCATCATTACATATGTTATAAAACGTAATTTTTATTACCTATTAGATATCCATAATGAATTTTTAAATATTGTAGACACTAATACATAAACTCGTTTTTTGAGATGCTTGAGTTGGCAAAGTGTGAAAGGTTAAATATGGCAGTTGTACGGAATTTTTTAAAATTTTTGCCCTTTTTCAAAATAATTTTCAAATATATCCCTTGTTTGAAACAATTTACGCATAGTATCCCTTTTTGTCGCGCCAGATGCATAGGCGCTGCGATGTTTACCCATGTCGCGCCTATGCATGTGGCGCGCGTGTCTCGCCACGCCAGCCGGGCGTGGATTGGCCAACGCCGGCGGCGTGGCCGCCCGGAATCCCACCACGTCGCGCTGTGCATGCGGCCGGCGGTGTGCGGGCCGCGCCCGATCGACGTCGGCGACGGCCCGTTAGGGTTTCGGTTTGAGCCTCGTCGAAACCAAGCGTGGGACCACCACGTCGCGCCACCCGAGGTTAAGCGCGACACTGATTAGGTTAGGTCGGCCCGGTTTCTTTCTCTCTCTCTCTCTATTCTTTCTCCTTCCTTCTCCGCCCCGAGACACTCCAAAACCGCCGCCTCCCGCCGGGCGCGCCCGCCCGGCCGCCTTCCCCCCTCTCCCGCTCCTCCCATCTCGGCGCCCCGCCCTCGACAAAAGCGAGAGGAGAACATTCCAAAGTCGACCTCGACACGCTTCTCTCGACACGTTGAAGGAGAAGGTGGAGGAAGAGAGGGAGGAAGCGGGTGGAGGCATTTATATCAACACGTCGCGCCCGAACCCACGGCGGCGACAAGAAGGGACCCAGCGCTTTCACGCCCCACGCCCAAGCGAACCCTAACGGGCCGTCGCGCCGACGCGCATCGGCGCGCGATGCGCTGTCGGCGCCCGCATGCACAGTGTGGCGCCCTTCGACCCACGTCCGCCCGCAGCAAGACGGTCAACGCCGCCCGGCGCCAGCTTTTGCCGGGACATCGTCGCCGCATGCATAAAGGCGACATGTGTGTAAAGATCGCGCCTATGCGTGTGGCGCGACAAAAAGATATACGGTGTAATTTGATTCAAACTAGGGATACATTTGAAATTTGTTTTAAAAAGGGTAAAATTTTTTAAAAAAATCCCAGTTGTACATGACTTAGGACAACTTCGTTCCGGACTGAGTTTGAATGAAAAACGAAACAGAAAAAAATTCTATAATGTTATGCTTGCTTGCCTTCAGTCCTTTTCGTTCGCCAATCACCCGCACCAACGCAGCGGAGCCGGGAGGCGAAGCCGGAAGCCCGGGGTATTCTTCCTTCGCCGCTAAGCACGCAACCACGCGCGGCCACCGTAGCGAGGCCAGGCAAGCGTCGCCGTCTCCTCCCACCCCGAATCTGATGCTTCATCGATTGGTTGTTCCAATCCTCACTTCCCCATAGCCATGCACGAGATTGCGCGTGATTAGGGACCAGGACCATTCAGATTTGGGGGGAGCAGGAGGGGAGCCATTGGTTTGGTGGTGTTGTGTTCGTCGTCGTCGGAGGTCGAGGGATGGTAGGGGTGCTGTCGAATCGCGTGGATCGGGACGACCTCAAGCCCGGGGATCACATCTACACTTGGCGGGCCGCCTACATCTACGCCCACCACGGTACGCCTCTCCTGTTGTCTCCCTTCCTTGATTCGCTATTTGATCAAAGCGGCACTAGATTTGGATCTCATTTTTGCAAAACCTAATCAAGCGATTAATTAATAACCACAAAATCCATGGACTTTGCATACATAGTATACCGTTACTGATGCGCAAACATCACTGCCTTGCACGCAAAAAGTAACAATAGCAGCTTTTGGTGTGGTGGCTTAGTGTTGGATATAAATGAAACATTTGCGAAAATCACGAATTGGATGTCAATTTTAGAAATTTCTCCTTTTTTTGTTTTGTTTTGCTTGTTATCTATCAAAGCATTCCATTCTTCCGATTAAGAGATCCTTTGTTCATCATCCTGCTTCACCAGAATTGTTTTTTGGGTAATCTTCACTATTATTGTTGTTTGAACAATAATATCATAATAAACTTGAGTAAAACCAAAGCCTTGGTAGGAGGCTGTTGATGAAAAAAAGGCATGGGAAAGCTTGAACTCGAGTCCTACAATGATGAATATAAGGGCAATTGATTTTTTTTTTTTTTCGGATTGTGTAGTTTCAGGAGTCCATTGGTGAAAAGGTCTAGTCATGTGTGAGCTTGGACATTCCTTTGGTAATGAATTATAATCCCAACTAATGAAATTCATGGAAGCCATATGTTTGTGTATTATATGTTATTCACAATTTCATAGAGTCAAGTCTTCTCCACCCATAAATACATATTTCATAATATCGTCATTAGACCCACCATAGATCTATCCTGGCATAACCAGACTATAAGTTGGAACATAGCTACTCCTCATGTTCTTAAAAGAATGGTGTGAACACAAACTATCCCTCTGTCAGTTGTTTTGCTCATAGTAGCTGACTGAGTTTAATCTGATACATTATCAGGGATATATGCTGGAGATGGCATGGTCATCCATTTTACAAGGGCAGCTGGACATGAGATTGGAACAGGAACATTCTTGGATTGGTTCCTTTATAGCTCCTCTCCAGCAGCAACTGAGGGTCCTCCATGCGAGAAATGTGGCCACCTAGTCAAGTCCGATGGGGTCATCACTTCTTGCCTCGATTGCTTCTTAGATGGGGGCAGCCTATACCTCTTTGACTATGCTGTGTCGCCTGCTTTCTTCCTTGCCAAAGCACGAGGAGGAACCTGCACTCTGGCTGCCTCTGACCCCAGTGATGTTGTGATCTACCGTGCACGATACCTCCTGGACAATGGGTTTGGCATGTACTCCCTGTTCAAGAATAACTGCGAGGACTTCGCCATATACTGCAAGACTGGGCTGCTTGTGGAGACTGCTTTCAGTGTTGGCCGTAGCGGGCAGCTTGCATCCCTGACTGCTGCCTTCAGTGCCGTGGCCTCGTCGCCATTGCGTTTCCTGACAACTAGTGCTAGTGGCCTGGCAATTGTGACAAGCGGCATGTATTGTGTCGGGCGATATGTGTCGGATATTGGTGTTCGGCGTGATGTTGTCAAGGTCGCTGTCGAAAGGCTTGTGGAACAGAATGTTACTTTGTTTCCTCAAAGTCGGGCTACAGAGACAGATGTCGCAGCAGGAGCACCGCAGCAGCAGTTGGAGGTTCCTTGTGTGGTTGCTGAGGAGGCAAAATTATAGCCCCCGCAGCACCGTGATCCATTGATGAAATGTCATGTAGCAGGTGTTGGGATGAGACAAGACAACTGGAACTACATACTTGTGTGGAAGTACTTGTAATGATGTATCTGGTTGTGTTATGTAATCTATGGCAAACAATGATTACGATGGATGTCATTCCATGGCCATTGTTATTACAGAATTGAAAAAGACTTGTATTTGCACTCAATTATGCAGGGGCTTGATGATGTCTGTTTTACAGTTGCTTAATGATGCATCTGATTGTGCACTTTCTAAGTTGTTATACATTAGTAATCTTGACATGATCTTCACTTAGACCACTACATATGTAGATTAAAAAGCAAGCAACACGAGCAGTCTTTTGGAATAGTGCAAAATAAACTGATTGTAGACATTACAGTGTACTTCCCCTCGACTTGATTTTATTTTACAACAGAGATTTTTACAAGGCGGTCAGAGATCATCTGAGCACAAATTTGGTTGGACTTGAAACCACAATATTCATATTCTAGTTCTTATTAATATTATTTTATTCCACCTTATCTCCGTACAAAGTGATGTTGCATCAGCAACATAAAGACCTTTGGAATGAGCTTGTGTACAGACTACATACACCATATTGGCTCTTTAACAATTCCAACAATCTTTGTAGATGGTTAAACGTAATGGTTAAATTACAGCTGTTCCCACGGTACTGCCGAAATTTGGAACCACATTCTTTGTAGATGGTATTCCAGCAGTAACGTCCTCCTCGATGCCACACTCATTTTTGCCCCTTACGATCTTGAAGTATCCATCCTGGAAAGTATCACCCAATAGAAGTTATTAATTGAACACGTGATACTAAGTTTCAAGAAATCACGGTTATTTTGATAAGTTGGATATTTATCACAAACTTACATCACCCCAGCCTCTATTCCACTGATTTGCAAGAAGCTGCAAAGAGAAGATCATACAAAACAACTTAGGGCCTCACCGTTTGAGGATGTACTGCAGGAGAAAATATGGAGATTAAACAACATACCCAGTAATCCTCTCCAGCATCACTGGTTCCCCATCCAATCAACTTGACGGCATGGCCACCCATAATGCCACCGGTGATGTGCTTGTAAACTCCAGATTTGTAGTGTGCGAAATCCTTGACAAATTTTTCATTGTCAAATCAGAAAAAAAAAAAGTGCAAATGAATACCAGGTTTATTTCTGCTCAAAATGATCCCAAAGCATATTACTGTATACACTAGATTTATTATTTGGCTTGTGTTTCTCTTGTTCTGCTTTTTGTCATGTCCTTACTAACCTTTTATATTTAGATAATAGTCTTTCTAAGTTTTTGTATGTAATGTTTGTCCTCTAAAAGTACTAGCAGTATCTGCATCCTGTCCTTCATAACGTCTCAGATACACAAAATTTGTTGAAAAAAATGCATGGAGAACTTGAGACAAAGCATCTGGACATTACCTCATAAACTGTGAAAGCAACTTCTACAGGACCATTTTTGTAGACCTCTGTCATTATGTCATGTGGATCTGAATTTATTCTATACGCATCAATGCTGAAATGCTTCTTTTTCCTGCCAAACTTGGTTCTGCACCTTGCATTTCTTTTCACACTTAGGCGTATCATAAGCAGGTTCACATCCAGGATGCTTGCAACCGACCTGATCAAGTATGGATCACACTGCAACACAAAGCAAAGTTAACCTTATCTTTGTATACCATACTGAAGTTTCATGATGGTCATCAGCTATGTTCTGAATAAACAAAAGGATCAACTTATTTTGCAAACTGTAAATAAACGCACCATCATGGTCTGCCTCAAACCAAGTGTTGAGATCAATTTATTAGTGTGTGATTTTCATGATGGTGTATTTATACCATGTTGGGATAACTCTTACAACCATACAGAAACAGCTGAAGATTATGATTTGCTCGTACTAAAACTAGGTTCCATTGGGGAAAAGAGTTAAGTTGGTTCAAATTTACACTTTAACAATCATTTTAGCATTTAGCAAAATGAAATCAGTGCTGCATAAACTAACTCAACACATCTTGTCTTGCTTTAGTAATTCATGTGCCATTCAGTTTCCACAAAATCTGTTTGAGATATGCAGTATATCACTTGTTTGGTGTAGGATCACAAAAACTCTTAAAAGTAGTAGGATTGCTGCTGATGCATACAGAGAAATTCAAGCGACGGAAAGTAGAAAATACACCAATAGACCTATACCTCTTCAGTAACAACACCATTTTGAACAAAGTAGCGCCATGCCTGTATAGGATAGCCTCCATCACACCCATCGCCACACACATAAAACCACAGCATGCCAGTAGGTCATTGACTGAAAGTGAAATGCTCTGCAAGGAAAAGAGCAATAGCTTGGTTATGTGAGAAAAGAAGCGTGCTTTTATAACCTTTTGCTAAAAAAATCTAGGAGAATAGCAAGGTCTTTCGTATCCACTCACCGTGTTCAAGTGAATGCAAAAACGGTCCTGGAGGCACTCCACAGCACCAAAAGCCCAACAAGAGCCACAGTGACCCTGTTATCATCAGACAAGACATTAAACTGTAAGCATGTTGCATCATTCTTTAGGGCGCTAATAATATCTGGTACACCGTTGAACTTACTTGATCTGTTCATGAAGATCAGGATCATCCAGGATTGAAAATTTCATACAAGAAAAGTATCCATCAGGCAACTAAAATAAAATTGATATACAGCTGAAATACACCGAGTCAACCAAATAAACCTACCAAGTATGTTCCCAATTGTGCTGCAACGGGACCATGCAGATCTAGCATCAAACTCTTTTGGAAGTTCCAGTGATCTCGGATAAGTTTTGACAGGAACATCGCTAGTCCATTCTTTGGTGCAGGTTTGACTCAAGTATGTGCTTAAATTGTGCAATCTGCATCGAAAAGGATAGTTTTGAGGTCACTGAAGTAAGATAAGATAGATGATGCTTCTGTCAGTTTATGGATGCAATCAACAGGAGTTGTTGCCACTTACGGTATAGTTTGAAAAGTAAGGATTACGTGAGGCTGTCCACCCAGCACTGGGATGGTTGTTGACCGTCTCAATGATACCCTCCTGTGACAGCAGACATAATACCATGAGTATTGTAGAAACATGAGGAAATTAGGTTGATTTGAGGGTAAAAGAAGAAGAAGCTTTAAAAAGACCTGGATGATTCTCACGGAATTGTCTCCGACTCCAACTCAACTACCTGCACAGACATATACATATATCGTTATATGCCATCACCGACCCACACCCGTGGTTGTCTTGAAATAGTAGGCAGGCTGCAGAGAGTCCAATCTTTAAAGGAGACATAGGGCTCGATAAAGTGCAAGTGTGGGTCGATTGGTATTTCAGTGCCTTCAACTCAAAATATAATTCCTAGCAGAGACCATCAGCATATATATGCAAAATTATACAGTTTGACAATATAAGATACTCACTACGTTTCAAATTATAAGACGTTTTGGCAGTTCTAGATACATAACTATAGCTATGCACTTAGATATACTATGTCTAGATACATATTAAAAAAGAAATATATCTAGAAAGCTAAAACATCTTACAATTTGGAATGGAGGGATAGTAGATAGATGTTGCTTTATTCATTATGAAAGTAGCTTCATAATATTTAATCATCTTTGACTCCAAAAAAAACTCCATATTAAAAAAAAATTGCTAGTAAAAAATGTGCAGAACACTTCAAAATCTGAAGATTCTTGTATTAACATAGGAAATCGATCATTGGAAGAAGCAGATCTGTGGCCGAAACTCGTGGTTGAGTCCCATCCCACAGGCGAAGAATTAAACATGCTCGGTTTTGCTCGTTTATATGTTACTGTTCAGTTATTGCCTTCGTAGTGTTGTACTGTATTCTATTTACATAATTTTTTACAGCAGGCAAGAAGCGAAGCTAAACAGCAAGCAAGAAGCGAAGCTAAAGAGACGGGAGTGGAACAGGATGCGGACCTGAGGGGCGGCAGCTGCAGAGACGAGGGAGTGCAAGCAGCAGCAGCTGCAGTCCGTCGGCCATCTTCCCTCTCGCTGGTCTCCTCCCTGCACAGACAGACCACAGACGAACACAAGATGGAATCTAATAAGTGGGGCGGGCGGGCGCTGAGCAAGAAGTAAGGTGTAAGGATCAGATCAGCCCAGATCAAGCTCAAGGAGCGAGTAGAGTAAGCAAACAAGATCAAAATACTGGAAGCAGATGGGAGTTGCCGATCCAGTACCTTGTTCTTGCTTGCTTTGCTTCGCTTCTCCTCTTCTTCCGCCAAAGTGAACGAGTATACTAGCACTATCTATATCTATATATAATATAATGCTGCTGCTTTGCGTGGGTGGGGTTGGGGATAGGAGAGGATTTTTTTTTTTTCGTTGCTTGCTCTCAGTTGTTTGCTTGGGATTGCGACGTGATGCTGACTAAATTAGAAAAAACGCAGCAAAGGCTGCAGATATTTTTGTTCTTGCCCTCTTTCGCGGAGTCTCGGTGCCTTTGCCAAAGGCGAGGTGGTGACGCCTCCTCGCCCATTATTTCCTGGGGGAAAAATCTACTTTGCGGTCGCCACGAAAACTACGAGTCGATTTTGGTCAAAAAGCTTCGAAACCGGACAAAAGCGGGTCCCCAACTTTTGAAACCGTGCAGATTTTCGTCCCTCGGCGGTTTTGGACGGTGGTTTCGCTACAGTAACTCGGTTTTGCTTTTACAGTGACCGTGGTTTCGTTTTCTTTTTTTTTATTTATTTCAATTTGAATCTTTCAAAAATCATAGTAAATCACAGAAAATTCATAAAATAGAAAATCAATTTTGTTGGACTCCACACATGAGTAGAGCTACACTTAATGAATATATAATATGATATACTTTAATATAAAATTTTTGCTATGAAGGTTTTGCCTTTTTCTTTTTATTTATTTCAGCTCAATATTTAAAAATCATAATAAATTATAAAAAATCATAAAATTGAAAAAATAATTTTGCTAGACTCCACATGAGCATATTTACACAATAAAGATATATAGGTGTACTATTTAATTTATTGGCCGGGATCCATCGGGTTTACGGCTCGCGTACGTCTGAGATCAGCCAAAGCAAACCTAGCTAACCTAACTGGCTTAAAGAGCCACAATAACTACGTACTGTGTTATTGCGCGCCTCATGCGGAGTCCAACAAAAATGAATTTCTTATTTTATAATTTTTACTCAGAATTTACTATGATTTTTAAAAGATTGAGTGAAATAAAAAAAAAGGCAAAACCTTCTAGCAAAAACTTTGTACAAAAGTATATCATATTATATATTCATTGCGTAGCTCTACTCATGTGAGTCCAACAAAATTGGATTTTCTATTTTATGAATTTTAAGTGATTTACTATGATTTTTGAAAGATTCGTCGGCAAAAATAAAAAAAAAAAAACGAAACCACGGTCACTGTAGTAAAACCAGTTACTGTAGCGAAACCACCGTCCAAAACCGCCGACGAAATCTGCACGGTTTCAAAGTTGAGGGGCCGTTTTATCGGTTTTGAAGTTGAGGCCGAAAAGGGCTTCCGAAAAGATTGAGGGGCCAAAAGTAAACTTTTTACTTTCTGGGTGGCCTTCTCCCCGAATCCTGGCCCATCAGGCGAGGCAGCTGTGCGGTGCCTTGCGTGCTGCCACCGGCGACCAGATCTGTCGCGTGCGCCACGCCGGTCGTTGCAACCGTAATATTTCTTCGCCTCACGTAGCAGCTACGTACCTCCAATCAAACGTCTACAGTTGTCCGTTTTGCAATCGCCTGGTTGCTACCGTGTACCAGACGACTCTGCTTCTGCTACCCTTGGCTTGGTTGGTACGTACACTGGATTTGTGACTTTGTGTACAAGGAGCAACTTCAGACTTGAGCACCATTCAGAGGACGCGCCAGCAAAATTGTCAAGTTCATTATGGAAAGCGTTTCTTCAATTATAGGGGCGGTCTTAATATACTTAGTCACGTAAAGAACTAATTATAGATCAGTTTGTTAGCTCTCTTGTGATGAAACCTATCCACCTAGTTCAAGTCGTTGACTTGGCATGTGTGCTTTCGTATTTTTCTTATATTTATTTTAGAATTTTTCTGACGTTATGCTTTATTAAGTGGTAGCGACATTTTAAATCGATGATGAAGCGCGGAGTGGTACATTAGAACACCAAACGAAAAAAAAAAAATAGGACGGCAAAAGCACAGACATGAGAGATGGGGCAAACCGGAAGACATAACTACGGTTAGAAACAAACAGAGGCATCAATGCTTTAGTGCCATGAACCCAAAGGAGCCTGTGGGGATGCCTGCACTCAAATTGCCTGAGGCACGATTGAACTGAAGTTTTACCAATAAAAAATCATGTATAGTAGCCCTAGTTTTTCGGCCGGACCGGACCGCCGGTCCGGCCGTAATGACCGAACCCGAGCCTCCACCGCTCGGGTCACTTAAAAGACCGTCCGTGCATTCGGACCGGAAAAAACCGGTCAAACCGGCCGGTTTTTTGTAAAACCGGTGAACCAGGGCGGTTCAAATTGAACCCCCGGGCGGTTTTTTGCGTTTCCGGAGAAAATACCCTCTACAGACTCAGGGCAGCGTTATCTAGTCAAGGGCAAAATAGGAAAGTGACTCAGGATAACGTTTTGGGGTTACAGGGGAAGCCGATGGGAGGGGAAAATTTTTCACTTTTGGCGGCGGCGGCGCGCGCATCCCTTGACCTGCTCGGCGTGACGGCGCGCCGCCGGGGGGCCAAGAGGCGGGCGAGCCCGGGCGGGCGACGAGGCGGCGCACGCGGGCCCGCGAAGCGGGCGGGCGGCGAAGCAGCGGCGGCGAGGCGAAGCGGCGGGAGGCGGCGGCGGCGGGCGTGCTCGGGTCTCGCCTCCTCCTGACCCGGACGGGAGAGCGCGGGCGTGCGCCTGCGTAGGCGGCGTCTTGCTGAGCGAGAGGGGCGGCGGCTGCGAGGCTGCCTGGCTTCTTTGCCGTCTTTGCTCGAGGGGGCGGGCGTGCTCGGTCCGCGATGCTGCTGCTGCTGCCCGGCGGAAGGGCAGGCAACAGGTAAGGCAGCTCATTTGCTGATTGCTACTTCTACTTCTACGATTATTTTTTTCTACTTCTACGATTGCTCATTTGCTTGTGGCTTGTGGTAGTCTGCTAGATTATTTAAGGAATGTCCAGATCTGGTTAGAATGAGTGTGTGAACTGTGAAGATGAAACTTATATGGCTTCATGTATTTTGGATTTTAAGACAATGCTTCATGTGTGATTCTGTCACTTCTGTAGTATTATCAGGTTACCATGCTTCATGTATTTTGGATTTTAAGACAAAGTTAAATTATGTTATTGCATTTGTCAAATATATAACTATACATATATATATATTGCTTGAATGCTAATTTAAATCATATTATATATATATATATATATATATATATATATATATATATATATATATATATATATATATATATATATATATATATATATATATATATATAAGGGTCATTCTATTGGGAGCCCAGGGCTCCTAATAACTAATGGAAGCCCCAGCCAGCCTCTAATCCAGCCCCCACCAAGCTGACACACGTGCAGGTGGACTAGGCTCACGTAGGTGGTACCTTTGGAGACCCAACCGAACAGGTGCATAAAATCCTATGTCAGACCGCGTACAAATGTTAATATAAAAAATCCTACTATTGATTTGAAACATGGATCATGAAAAGCTAGTATAAAAAATAACTAGAACTGAAAATAAATAAAAAAAAAAAAAAAAAGAGTTTAAGTTCAAAATTGAAAATTTCCAAGTGTGGATGAGGGGATGGGATGCCGTCGCTGCCGCTTTGCTGCGGTGGGGAGAGGTGTGGATGCGAACAACGCTGCTACCAGGCAGTCCTCGTTGTGCCTCGTCGCCATCCACGCAGCCAAGAGCACACCCACCATTGGCGTCCCCCGCCGCGATCGCGGCCTCTAGGACGGCTGGGGCCAAGATCTCCAGGAAGGGCGACGCCACCGGGCGGTCGGGGAGGATGGGGATGGATGACACTGCCTGCAATGTGTCGGGGGAGGAGGACACGCACGTTGCCCGGCGGTGGACTTCATTTTCTGAAATACAAGCATACAAAAGTCAGATAAAAACATCACAGAAAACATTGTCATACAAAATATCTCACTGAGAAGCACGTGGATCCGACATTAGTATTGCATAAAAAATAGATGAACAAAAGGCATATAAATTCAAGGAACACATGACGTGTAGATACACCAATCTACAACACCATCAGCTAGACAAAAACATGAGACATGGCATGCAATGAGCACCTACAGCATCAGCATGAGCATGACTACTGAAGCTCCATAATTTTTATGCATATTAATCAAAGAAAAATAAACTATGCTGCAATCAAGAGTGGGCTACAAGGTATAGTTTCTAAAACTAGTGTCCAGTATAATTTCTAGGGAGCCAAAACTTTCTATGCATCCAGACAATTAAGATTCCAATTTCGATTCATTAAAAAATAATGTTTCAATAGCATTCCCATTATCTTAAATGATAAAGCATATAAACTAATGCATAGAATTATAATTGCCTATGCATACAAACTGTTGTATGCACACACAGCAACAAATTTTGACTGAGATGGTCACACAAACAAAGGCATATAAACATATTAAGGTCACTAGTTAGTTTGATAGGCTTTGATTTTTCCAATTCCTGCACAATTTAACAGCATGAATGAGTAACTAAAGGCTAAATTTTCATGCATTCAAAATTTAACATTTCAATTCCATTGCTCATCATATCAAGGAGATGCATAAACACTCAAAATGAAAAGCATAAAAATTATGCTTTCTTACGCTGGCACCTCTTCATTTCCTACAAAACCGCCAATTCAACAAGGCTACTCTAACTACAAAGTAAACAGAATGGATAAATGACTGAATTTTAGTTCATGCAAAGTGAACAAATCATAGTAAGCATACCGTCTTACTTGATTACACGTTACATAGCCACATCCATTAAACATCCATATCTACACATGCATGGCCTACATCAACAGTGCTTATTTGATTACACCATTGGCTCAAGAAGCATATAAATAAAAAAATCACACATAAACCTATTCGTTATGTGTCAATTTAATAAGAGGCTTAAAAAAATAAAATCAAGCATACATATAAATTTGTTGCACTGTATAACAAGCATATATATACAGTAGTGATAACATCAAGCACAAATAACAATGGAAGCATACAAGATATTACACTGTGCATAAAAACTAAGAGCAATTTTTTATGTATATCCATCAAATATATTAAATGCATATCCATCAAAGATATTTGCTAAGCATCACCACTGCCATTTGTTGGCAAAGAAACACACCAGATCAAAGCTAAAAATGCATGAAACATATGGCCCAAAGGAGCATAAAAGAACTTGCTGAAGTACCTCGCCAAGCATGGCCACGCGTTGCTTGTTGGCCGCTCGCCTCTGCTTGAGAAGAGGGTGGCCGCGCACTGTCGGTCCGGTCTGCTCACCTCAGGATGGTCATGCCATCACACATTAGGGAAGGTGCTGGTCCGCGGCGTCGATGGTTGGTGAGGGGTTGCACCGAGTTGGTGAGAAAAGTGCAAGAGGGGACAACCCGTCGTCAGTCCTCCGAGCTCATACTCGTCGCGCAAAGCTTGCTGGGACCAGCCACGAAACACGCCCCCGTCTGCAGGAGGAAGGGGGTCAGGGCCCGATCCCGTGGCGGCATGCTTATTCAAAATTTCTATGCAGCCAAAAAAATTCTATGCATCCAAACAAATAAGATTCTAATTTCTATGCATTCAGAAATAATAAAGTTTCAATAGCATTCACATTATATTTAAATGATACGGCATAGAAACTGATGCATAGAATTATAATTGCCTATGCATAGAAACAAATGTATGCACAAAGAGAAATAAATTTTGACTGAGAGTGGATGCACTAACAAAGGCATATAAACATATTTTAGCTGGTCCAGAAACTGCTTCATGAAGTAAATCACACTGAAAATGAACCTGATGTATGCATAGAATTATTTGCTGGTGCAGAAGGGATGTTGTCATCGCTACAAATCTACTAGCTAGAGGCTACTACGACTGGGACAGAGGTCACCCGCTCTGATCTGTCAAGAACAAAATAAATAAAATACTTAACAAATTATCGTTCGAAGCAACTTCGACTAGAATCGATACCCCCAATTCCTGATTACTACGTTCAGAAGCTGATAGAATCAGACTCTGCATTTTCAATTGCATATTTGCATGCACGAACACCTTCTACAGGAAACAGAGATGGAGGAACAAATTCTTGATTACAGGACTAAATTGGATGGTGCATCAAGTAAGCAGGATCAAGCGGAAACAGACGACAGATCAAAAGCAGAGACCGTCTCACCTAGTACCTGGATCGATCTCCCTCAAAAAGCGCAGGATTGGTGACCAAGAAGGGGACGATGCAAGGGTTGGTGAGGAACTACAGCGGCAGAGCAAGGTAGTCGCGTCTGGCATTGTGCACCGTCGTCGTCCGATGAGTCCACCCCGACCGTCCTCGTGTCGCATGCGGAGGCGTAGCTGCGACCAAACTAGCCCCAGGCCGTGCGAGGCCCTGCAGCAGAGCCACGCCGCCGGCACCATGGAGGGGCCTCTCGCTGACTAGGCCGCCGCTTCTCGGGCCGTCCCGATGATGCAGCCGTGGGTCCGCTGCCATCACAGCCCGGAGGTGCGGATCCGCCATGGGAGGTGGACGGGTGGCTAACGCCGCTGCCAGAATGATGGTGGGGAGGGTGAGGCCACGCCGCCGCCGCACCGAGAGTCCGCCGCGTCGCCATGGGAGGCAGCTGCCGCGCCGACGATGCGCGTTCCAGGGCTGACACAGAGCTCCAAGAGGCAGGGCGCGCACCCTAGCGTCCTGCTGGGATACGAGCCGCGCAGGGAGGCTTCGCCGGAGGACTGCTCCACGATGGCAGGACCGGCTGGGGAGGGCGCGGGGATGGATGCTGTTGTCGCCGGCCAGGGGAAGGATGCGGGATGGATGCCGCCGCCAGGGTGCGGTCGCGACGCTCCAGGTGTGGGGGTGACGCGCGGTGGTGGTGGACTGGTGGGTGGGGGTGGGCTGGGCTAGGAGAGGATTAGGGTTTGGTGGGGCATAAATATATACATGGTCGGACGGATGGGCCTGGTGGGCCGACATGTTGTTGGGCTAGATTGTTGGGTGGGTAGGGAGCTGGTTTGGTGCAACCGGACCAAATGGTTGGCCGCGAGCCATAATCCAACAAGCTTAGCGGCTCTAATATAATATATGTATATATATATATATATATATATATATATATATATATATACCGTTCAAAAAATTTGTGTCGGCTTGATAAAAGCGGTTCATTATTATCGGACCAGCGGTTCAAAGCGGTTCTAAACGGTTGGACCAATGAACCATGAGCCAAGCGCCTCACCGGTTCGATCAACTGACCTGTCAGTTCGAAAAAACTAGGATATTAGTAGCCGCATCTATATCTAGCTAACACTCTCATGAGTGAATGAGAAAACATGCTTATATATACTCGTTAGAAGTTAGGGAAATTAAATATTGTTTGTTCGTTTGCTGCAATGGAAGTTCATGATCTGATGCTTTGAAAGGGCCCATTGGGGGAATAATGCCTGGAGGTGCAAGGCAGTTTTCCAATTCCATCGTGAGAGGAAGGTGAGAAGACCAACGTCTAAGCTTAGGATCTTGTAAACAATAAAAAGTCTAAGCTTAGGAATTACAAATGAAATTATGCGTTCTTTGTTAAAATGGTCAATATCAATATTCAATACATGGATAAAAATGTTAATAATTATGACACCACAAAGGTACACTACGAATATATATCTCAATGACAAATCTGATGATACTATTTGTTCCCATTAATAGTTTTTTCAAAAAAATATATATAGTTAGCCAAAACATCAAGAGATTTCAACTTAATGTACTAGAATTGCATTCTTTTTTCTCAGCCAACCAAAATCAAACACAGGCATAGTTCTGTCTAGTATGGGAATCTATCGGTTCAATCAAGAAAAATGGCTTGGCCGTCAGCAGATTGCAGCTTGAAACACACAACGACGGAACAAAAATAAACACCAAGCACATATCAGACGAGACCCAACGTCAAGTGTAGTGTGGAATAAGCAAATGTTTCATTACTGAAGGGAATCAGTATCACAAGAGAAATCAAACACTTAGAAGCTAAGGACAGATTGAAGCCATTGAAACTAAGGACACATTGGAGCCATTGAAGCAATCCGGCAGCAGCATACTAGAGACCTGAGGGTATGTACACATGTTTACGATAGCAGCAGCCCCATCATGCTCATTTATTTACAGTGGCAGGGACGGTTGCTAGGCAGAGCCAAAGGTGTTCTCGCCACTGTAGGTCATGTAGAGGAAGCCATCCTCGTCCTTGTTTTCTTCGTAGATTGCAGACATCAAAGAGGCTGTCACAAGAGAGTATTAATAAATGAGAACATAACAACGCAGGAACAACAACAATGAATGGATAGCGATGTTTGTTCAATTTATACCAGTTAGCGGCAAGGTGTTCTTCACAAAGGCGAAGATAGCCTTCTCTGGGCTCAGCTTGATCCTCTTCCTCACCACATAGACAAACTGGCCAACAGTGAGATCAGCTGGGACAAGGTACCTGCAGGTGTTAAAAATATGGACCAATGTCAAAAGAAAATAGTTTAGATCCAGAAAGCAACGAATATATGGATTAGTCATGTTTTCAAAACCCCAGTCAAAGAAAAAACATGGAAAGACACACCATGGTATGTCATCTGAATATGACCAGCATGCAGATTATGGTTGCATAGAGATTTTAAATAAACATAGCAAAAACTACCAGAGCATTATGAGATATCTAGATGACAGCTTACTTCTTCTTATCAATCTCAGGGACATCAGTCTTGCCAGCTTTCTCAACAATCACCTGAAAACGTTGATGGCAAAATCAACAACCAAGCATCATGCGTGCATAAAAAATGAAAGGAAAAATTGCTGAAATATCTTACAGGAATTCTGTCAGGGTACTTATCCTGATCCTGGCAGATTCGCCCTGCCTTTTTTCTGTAATAGTAAATAATGTTCAGAAGTTAAGAAAAGCGAAGATATTGCCACCAAAAAAGGTGAGAACAAATTGAGGGCGACACACACATCTTGTTGTCTTCAACTACATGTACAAATAGGAGCAGAAGTATCCTATGAATTCTTCCAGGTTACGAGGTGCAGTAAATAGACCAAGCACAGTGGTAGGCATAAGTTGAAAACCAGTAATTCAATCCACGAACCAATGCGAGTACACTAGCGTCAAAAAATGTAGACCATGTACATTATATAACACATAAATTACTCATGCAAATCAAATGCCAAAACATGAATATACTACTATCTGGAATCTCATGAAAGCATAAATAAACAAACTGATATTCCATTGATCAAAGCCTTCTTCCCCAAAAAAATTGTTCTCAGAAAGAACATATGCACAAGCTACACAACAGTACTTATAAAACCAAAACAAAAGCTACCAGTTTGATCCAAATTACATATTTGTTGGAACAGAGAGAACATATATAAAGCAGATGAATGGATGGCTATGCAAAACTTCTTTAAAAACAACAGATTGAACACCCTGCTCAAAGGTTTAGCAAATTATAAAAAAACAATAAATGATAACACAAACTGAAATATGGCAGAATTCAAATCAACTTGATGGTCTGTCCCCAATAGGTCCACATAGAAACAGGTTGACGAAAGATCAAAAGAGCAGGCTGTGTTAGAACAGAAAACATAGAAGCAGAGTAACCTAAACCAGAGTAGCTGCATTACATAATTCAATTCAAGAACAGGTCAGTGCACATAACATCTAAAACCACAACCCCATAAACTTAGGAAAGCAACACAGACAGGAAACAAACCCTTAATTCCCCCAAAAAAAGAACATAACAATTATCCACATGCCTCTTGAGAGAAACCGCCAACTCAAGCTCCAATCATCAATGAGTTCAGTCCGACATAAGCATACCACCATCGTTGAAGTAATCAATCTACCATAATGCCAATTCAATCTAATCTACTATACCATCGCCAACTTCAACCCAATATATGAGCCCGTTTATAGCAATACAACCACCCTACGACAGGAAGAGGCCCAATTCGGACCACGCAATTAACAGCACACGAGACAAGAGAGTAGAAGCAAACCAACCGAGCTCGTGCTCCATCTTGAAAGACGTCTTCGCCATCAACAACCTAACAAGTCAACGGCAAAGATGAAATCGGTCAAGGATAGCATCAAACTGACGAACAGGTAGTTAAACCCGCCGAATTCTCCCGAACTCCGGCAGCTATTTTGGGGAAAATCGATCGAGGGCTCACCGAGCGACGAGCTACGATCAGTGGAGCCGATCGGGTCGAGAGGTCGGCGAAATCGATGGGTCAAGTCGATCGGCGGAAGCAGACGGCAGGAGAAGGGGAGCGAACTCGCGGTAGGGTTCGGTGGGGATGGCGTGTGGCCGCTATTTATTATGGCCTTTATTGCGAGGCTTTTACGCCAATGCCCCTCGAATTGGGATTGTACTATTGCGTAAACAACTCCTTTTGTTTTTTGTTTTTTTTTTTTTTTTTCCCAAAAACCTAGGGTACTCTTTTACAACATTAGTTTTTTGTAGATAATACGGAGTATTATGTAATATATATAATTGAACTCCTTTTTGTGAACTTAATATAATTGAACTCCTTTCGCAATATGAATTTGATTGGATTAAAACTACAGTTAGAAGTAGACTTCATTATCCCTCTTAATTTGAAAAATGGAATATATGGATTAGCATAATTACTTTTTAATATGGTCGCAAAGATAGATAATCATGATGGACGGTTAACTGATTTTTGAAACAAACAGTCAAACACACGATTTGGGGATCAGAAGAACTTTGGTACTAGTACGTGTACGTGGGTAGTTTGAGCTACGAAGGATCGGAATCCTGGGCCTAGTGCTGCACGTCTATTTGGGCCGGGCCCAATTAGCGATTGGAACTGTTGCGAAGCCTGCCTTCTCTTGTTGCATTTCTGGAGCATGTTCCGTGATGCAGGGCTGTTTGGTTGCTAGCAGCACTTCATCTTCCGCGGTGTAGTGTGCAAGTGATGCTTGAATATTTCACTCCGTTCGCGATCTTTACTTGATTAACTTTTGATTCATATAAAAGCGTGTTTTGACCTCTCGTCTTATTCAACTTTTTTAATAAATACTACCACTTTTTGTTATGACTTATTACATCACTTAAAAAGATATTGTAATGACGTTTTTTGTTTGTTTTATAATTTACATAAAAATTTGAATAAAGGCGGCGGTCAAATACAACTTATATGAGTCAAAAATTGCAAGTATTGTGGAAACGGAGTAGCTTTTTGGTTTTTGGGCAGCACTTCTAGTGATGCTTGAACATTGCAGCTGCCGATGCCCAATCTAGAAATTTTGGGGAGCCATGAATGTACAACAAGAAGCGTTGCTTATTGACTAAACAAATAAAAATAATAATTACAGTAGTGTACTGCTTTGGTCTGTGTTGGTCTAGTACTTCATAAGAAAAGCTGAGAGAAAAGGTTGTATCTGACTACCTGTGGGCCATAAATTGATGACTGCTATTCTGCACATTTTGCAACACTTGAAGAGCGCGATTCCCATTTTGCTGTGGGACCTGGTATTTGTTTAGCACTACCCTCACACTACAGAAGGCGTTAGATACATTTGGTTAAATTGATAAATATTTAGTCGCTAAATTTAATCAAAGTTCTTTTAAGATCCAGGCGTCAATGTGTAAAGAAAAAAGTATGAGACGAGTTTAGAAATGCTATACTAGATTGCTATGAAAATTAGGCTACATGGAAACAGTCGCTATTGGAAAATATAGTTGGTGTTCTCTTTTTTTCCCCCAACAGAAACACCTTTTGGAAGTTAAAACCAAACACAACCTTATACATCGATCATAAGTCTTCGATGCTCACATATATGTCCTTGTATCATGGAACATGCATGAGCCATGTGAAGGCCAAGTACACTCTGAGATGCATAGAGCAGAAGGCAACAGTGCCAACCAGCAGATAAGATCAGATCATAAAGAGAGTATAGACAAGGCATGTGGCTCGGTAGTCCGTATACTCCGTAGTGGGGAGTGACTGCAATGCAGCCTACGAAAGTACAAACTGTGCATAGCACAAATACACGCGCATATAGATAGGAGTACTATGTCTATATGTTTATGTCATCCACAGGACCAGCAACAGCTCAAACTAGTTACCTATAGTTACTTAGCATCATCAGGCCAGGCGCATCACCAAACAAAATGCATGTTAAATGCATCAAAATCAACGCATGATCGATCGAGAAAAGATCCTAAACAACTCTATTTATTAATCATGCATTCCATAGTACACATAATGCATGGGGGCAAATTAACTAAACTCTTTGCATGAGCACATATCCACCCATCATACATAATTCCCCAAAAAAGCCACCACTTCCTATACAACACCCTGCTAAATGATCGAGAATGCATGTCAATGACCTATATAGCTAGGAATTTTTAAGGCATTCATGCATCTTATTGTACATACACGATTACACGTAGTAGCTAGTAGCTTGAGCAAGGAACATGCATATATATATATATGCCTTGTTAGTTACTAGTAGTAGTGTGCCAGTGTACGTAGATATAGATGCATGGATGCTTATTGACCACCTAGCTAATAGCTTAAGCTTAATACTAATAGATCTAGTGATAAGCTACCGCTCAGAGAAGGCGGTCTTGGGGAGCACGGCGTCCCCTGACCTTGGTCAGCTCCGCCCCTTGCTCCTCCCCGCCTGGTTCGGCGGCGACGCCACGCCCATCCGCTCCATCTTCCTGGCCAGCCACTCATGCGGAGGCAGCATCTCTCCTCCGTCGTCGTCGTCCTCCTCCTCGTCTCCCTCCCTGTTGCGGCCGCCTCGCCGCCTCGCCGGAATGGCCACTGGCGCCGACGACCTTCCCTTGCCCCTCCTGCTCGCGCAGCCACCTGCAACCGACGACTCGTCCTGGACGACGACGACGACGACGCAACAACCTTCTTGCCCTTGTTACTGCCCCTCCTAATCCTTGGCGGTGGGAGTGGTTGCCATGAGCGCCGCCGCCGCAGGATGGTTATCCTGCTGCAGCACGTCCCACACATCTCCCTCGTCGAACTCTTCTTCCCGCACTCCGGCCATAGATCTCCAACTCCAACACTATGCTTGAGAACAAAGGGGAGAGCTGAGCTGCTGTGTGTGTGTGGCTTGGCAGCTGAGATGGCAAGCACTCGGCACTGGGCGGCACGTATATTTGTTGTCACAGGCGAGGGGACAGGGCCCGCGTACAGTGCAGTGGACCAGTGCTGCGAGTAGTGCGCTGAACGGAGACAAGATTACAGCTGCCGCCCAGCGACCAGCAGATCCACGCACGGGCTGTTTCGTCGTTTCGGATGCTAATTTGTTTTGCTGCGTTTTGGCATAGCAAGTCCAACAAGTCTGAACTCTGAAGGCAAAATCTCTGATCATCAACTCCAGCAAGTGATGCGTTTTTGGCATATAACATTTCCCAACAAGTCCAAGACACAACTCTGGTCATCAAGATCACATCATACTGAGGCTGTTTGTCATCAAAAATCACATCATACTGAGGCTGGATGCAGAATTACGATAAAAAAAAGGATGGCATAATCCGTTGGATCGATACCCTCAATCCGTTGAAATGTCCTCGATGACCCCTGTTTTTCTCGCTCGCATTTTCAAGGTTAAGAGACCCCTCATAACATTCTCCATTTTTTTAAGAATAAAGATGTTGCTTCAGCCGCACTTCCTCATTTTTTCGGGTCTTCTCTTCCGTGTGTTTGGTTGGGGGGTTGGAGCAAGCTAGGTTGGGTTGGACCCGTCCCTTGCACTGTTTGGATGCAACGCGGGGTGGGATGGGTTGGGCTCCGTGAGCGAATATTCCTCTAAGATCCGGGTTGAACCCAACCCTCAAAATTCATGGACGGAGCCGACATGTGCGGGTTCGAGGCTGCTCTGTCTTCGGCCCCCAGCCCCGTCGCCCATCCCCGACCGCCCGCCCCCTCCTCGCGCCTCGGGCTCCGCAAGGCGCCGCCCCTACTTGTGAGCTTCGCCCTGAAGGGGATTGTGGCCGCGACCCAGCCTCTCCCGCACGGCGCCACGTCATCTTGGTCATACCGGCCCATCGGCGGGCGCCCAGCATGACGGCGCTCCGTCTGAAGGAAGAAGATAGGGACCGAAAATTAATTTGATTTCTCTTTACAAGGTTCACGATGTAAAACACTAAAGAGAAAGTTTTGCTAATATAGGCCTCGCCGACATCAATAGTTGAGGTCTTAATTCAAAAAGGCCCCACTACTGTATTAAATTCGACATCCAACCCCAGTTTCCCGTCCCCTTCAACCAAATACGAGATTGGTTCCTCCGTCCCATAAATCAGATGCAAACAAACTGACATGCGCGTCAACCCAACCCCCAAAACTGGATTGGATTCAACCCAACCCTCAACCAAACACACGGCTAGATAGCTACCCCTCCTTCAATAGCAATCGCCATACATTGACACATGGACATGACCAACCAATGCAAGCCGAATGAATTTATGCATACACCCAATCAGTTAATCAAACCGAGTAATAAATACATGCTGACGAAGCCAGTGGTACGGCAAGAGGGGCTCAAGCCCCCTACCGCCACAAAACACATGGAGCCCCCTCCCCCACCCCACCCCAAAGCCCCCTTGATATGTTAGCAATCATTTACCAAGACGATTTATGCAGAACAATCCACAGTAATGAAGCCAAGTGGTTTTGTGGAGAGAAAACACACGGTAGACAAAGGAGTCCGACTAAAAACTAGAAAAGGGACTCGTGCTACTGTAGCACAGCTACAATATTTTTGTTTATTTTTATTTTATTTTTATTTTATTTATTTTTGGGCCTGGGCTTTACAAATGTTGTTGACATTGCTCCTCCAAATCGTTATGAAATCAACTTGGAAGTAGTCATGTATGATAGTGATGATTAATCTCAAAAAAAAAAAAAAAAAAAAAATATGTATGATAGTGATGATGCGATCGGTGTCGTAGCTCCTACAGACGAGGATGATGATTATTTCTAATTCATTTGCCTCCTCCTATTGTGAGGCTCCTTTGGACTCTTCATAGTCAAGATAATTTTTAGGGCCAATTGTGCTTGGCTAGCCTTTGTTTTGGGCAATTCTTTCGTTTGTCCCTCATTTTTTTAACTTTGCTTTCATTTACCCTTGTTTTTTGAAACTAACATTCCAGGGCCCCTATCCCGTTAAGTCAAGTTAACCGTGTTAAGTTGAGGGTGAAAAGGCGAAAATGCCCTCAACATGAATGACCCAAAAAATCACTCCATTTTTTTTTGTACAACATTTTTTTTTTTTCCTGTGCACGACACATTTTGGGTTTTGGGTACTAAGTATATAACTAGGCTTTTGGAGACCGTCTTATTATGTGCAAAAATATGTTTTTTGTCATTGCTACTCGAGGCCAGAGAAGAGTCAGAAACAACTTCGTGCAATCATGTGTGGCGTCCAGACTTCTGCTCCCACATCAGAACTTTTTTGGCGATTTTTGTTGTCTCATATGGAGTAGTGGAATCAGTTAATCACCATCGCCTAATTCGATTACTATTACAATTTGAGCATTATTAGCCTGAAATCCCATTGCAATAGACAGAGAAGCAGGGTTGAGAAGTTCGATCGTGGCAGCAGTCTGAAGTGGTCAAGCGCAGATCGTCCGTCGAGACCCTTCTTCCTATAGTAGCCGAGGAACTCCACGGCGGTGGCGCTCCTGTACCGCGGTGCCTCCAGCGGCTTGACGAGGTCAAGCAGGGACCGTAGCGTACGCCCTGGTGGACGCGGCGGCGTCGGTGGGCCTGAAGAAGCACGCCGCCGAGACCCGCGCGGCGGCAGCAGGCACGGCCACCACGCAGTGCTCGACGCTCTTGAACCTGTCGTTGGACATGAGGCTGGAGGAAGTCGCCGACGTTGACCACGAGCGCGCCGGGCAGCGGCGGCACGTCCACCCACCCACCACCAACGAGCGCCTGCAGGCCGCCGATGGCGTCGTCCTGCAGCAGCACCGTGAAAGAAGCTGGGGCCCGGGTGCCTGGTTGTCCCTATCGTCAGCCGCAGCTCCGGGCACGGCGGGTAGTAGTGGCAGCCGATCGCCGGCCCGTCGAGGCACCCGGCGTCGCGCTGGAGGTACCCCGCGTCGCTTAGTCCCAGCGCCTCGGACAGCAGCGCCAGCAGGTGGGCACCGAGTCCCCGCACCTGCGTCGTGTACTCCGGCACGACGTCCCTGAACGCCGGCGGCATCTCGTCCTGCGCCGCATCGGACTCGATGAAGATGGTGTCGCGCCAGAGAGAAACGTCGGGACAAAGAGGAGATGGGGGTGGGGGTATGCTGGTCTTTTTCCTTTCTCATGTTTTATTTATATTTTTTGAGGGCTTAATTTTAGGTACCTAACGGAGTGCCAAAGTAGGTGCAAACGTGGTGTTCAGTTTCAAAAACAGAGGGCATTTGAGCAAAGTTAAAAATGGGGTAAGCGCAGTAATTAAAAGCTCAAAAAGCGAGGGCGGTTGCACAATTGTCCCTAATTTTTTAAAGTAGCAACGTGCTGCTTACGTAGGAAGCTGGAAGTGGATTTCCGGTCTTCATGTAGATGATTGCGCGGGTCGTGTTAGAAAGCGGTCTTCCTAGCACAATGGGTGCATTGATGTCTTCATCTTGCATCTCGGGGACAGTGAAGTCTGCATGTGCGAAGTGGTCCGCGGATCTCGACCGTACATCTTTAGCTATGCCTTCTAGTCTCCCCGAAGGACTGATCACGCCATCTACAATAGCGTATAGGTTTACGCATGCAGGGTTGTTTACCAAATATAAATTCATATATTACCTTAGGCATGATGTTTACTTCTGGCCTGTATCACAGATAGTATTCATGAAGGTTAGGTGATTGATTGAAATGTCTATTTCGGGTTACCTGGATCTTCCATCTTAAGAAGGATCACGGGTGAAGTAGCAGTGTAGTCCCACTCTGAGTGGACTGCATTGATCATGTTCGTGTAGTGTGGCTTCTTCTTCTTGTTCTTCCTTCTTCTAGAGCTAGGATCATTCTTTTTGACAAGTTCTTCAGTCTCGGGGGTTGTATTGAGGATGAGCAGGATACTCATTCGTCTTCTTCTTGAAGTGGAAGGTCTCCTTCTCCCTTGATATTGAAACAGATCTTAAAGCTTGAGCAGCGTAGATGATAGCCTTGGCCGTAGTTAAGAATGGTCGGCTCAATATAATGGTTGATCTTTCATCTCTTCCAGTGTCGAGGATGACGAAGTCTGCTTGCACGAACGAATTTTCAACTTGTAGGCAAATGTCGTCAAGGATGCCCTTGGGGTAGATAATTGATTGACCTGCAAGCTGCTTATGAGCTACGGGTGCGCCTCTCGCTTGTGAAATTTCTGGTTTTAGAGGTGTGGGCACAAAGCATGCAAGTGGGTCCTCTCCACCTCTTAATGATTTTGTTTGCCCGTATGTGACGGTTATTGTTGTACACAATATTATTGTATAATCGACTGCAATTACGAGGGAGCACCCACGTGAGTCTAAGACTCAAACCAAGGTTGACATACACAGTTCAATATTTATTTGCTCTTGTTCTCGCTAATGATCGAGTAGGTCAACGATGATTCCATTGCGTGTGTCAACTGAAAAATATGCCTATCACTCCGATGAACATAATGAAACCGGAAGTATATAAGTAGTCGCAGTATTTGCTTTCCTAATCCAAGATTAGAGAAAGAAAAGGTAGTATATTACACCACCATTTCTTCAAGCAGCATACTATATACTACTACCGTGTTGTGTTTCTGCGTGAACATAAAGTACGTGCCGACAAAATATTCCGCACTAAGTAGCAGTTGAATTGTTGCTCCACCCATCATATCATACACGTACAGTTTTGTATATCCACATGTATTTTTCCTTTTGCATGAAGGGTCATCTAGTAGCTCTTTCCGGGAGAGTAGGAATAAGACATGCTATACAGTACAAGTACTATCGTTGCAGCCCGTACTGCTATCTACTCCATTCGCTAAAAAGAAAAAGACCACGCTTTTTGCGGTTGTGCAACTCGACCATGATTTTGAATTTGAAGACGGAGTGAGTGAGTAGTCTGAGTACTGTACGTAGAGACGCCTTAATGGGTGAAATTGTTGTTCTGTCGTCTACTGAGCTGTTAACATTGATGCATGTTTTAAATGTTGTTACTGTATTATATTGTTGGAGCTCACGTATTTGTGACTGACAGTCAGTAAGGCCTCTTCTCATGGTTTCAGCCTTTTTTTTTTTTTTTTTTTTTCTTGATTTAGCACGTATATTGCATTAAGAGTAGTGGAAAAGTTTAAATTACATCCTGTGAGCTTTCTTAACAAGCTACCGAATCAATTAGACGACATCCGCTGAATTATTCATGTCATTATTTATGAAGCTTCTTTTTTGTCTCTTATCTTTTCCAATAACTACTGGAGTATCTTCTCTAACTATTACAGCCAAAATAAGCCAAAACCATGTAAAACTCCAACAAAAAAAAAAAAAAAAAACATCAGCAGAGGAAGCGAGGCCAGTGATGGCGCACAACACAAGTGGATGGATAAGGCGGAACGAAGGTGTGACAAGACGGGGGGATGCGGTGTCCGGCGATTGGCGGCTGCTCTGCTCGAGGGCCACCAGAGCAGGGAGATTCGCCCGCCTGCGGTTGCTTGTGACGCCGCCGCGCGGCAGGCAGGGAGCAGATGCATGGCTGAAGCCCCTGCCCGGATGCCCCTGCCTTGCCTGCAGGAAGCCGACATGCCGGTCGAAATGTGAAGCAAAGCCTGTGCGTATTCTTTTCTTCTTTTGATGTGCCAATGGCGAGCGCTACGTGCCACGGATCGACGTGATCGATGGGAGGTCCGCTCCAGTCCAGCAGTGCCAGGCTTGGCGACGGGGAGCCCCCGGGACTCTGGAGTGCAACACCAGCACCCAGTGCCCCAGCCAGTGATTTGAGATCCACCAGTGGCGTTATCTCGTGCTCAGGGTTATGTGTACTATGAGTATATAATGCCCTTTCCTCCGTGCCAACTTGGCTCGAGCAGCTCTCGAGTGCCCTGGCGGCCTTTGGCGTGGCTATTTTGGCCTTTATTCTGTCTAAAAAAAAGACTATAATTATAGCACTTGGCACATGTAGGCATGTTAGATCCTCTATGGGTGAATGCTCTAAAAGAAGAAATGTATGGTAAAACTCACAACAGCTCATGGTGTGGCTCTTTTTAGCCTTTACTCTGTCAAAAAAAAAAACTATAATAATAGGACTTGGCACACGTCTATGGGTGAATATTCCAAAAGAAGAAATAAGCTCACAACGAGGGGACGAAGTGGGGAGAGCTAAAAATAGTAGCTCATCATAGCTCTGCCGTTTAATTTACCTCACATATCCATGCATAAAGTTGTTGGTGAACCTATTTTACCAAACATTTTTCTCAATACGGCTCGAACTTCACCTCAAGAGTACCTCATGTAGTTTTTCTAAAATAAAATAGCTTTACTACCAAAAGGGACGAAGAGAGCTTTGTCGCATCCGGATCATATTTAAAAATGAGTTTTAAGCCTCTAATATTTAAAATGAACTGCTTGCCATGCTCGCTGTTTAGCACAAGAGAAATTAAGTTTAGTTAATTAAAATGAGATAGTGTTGTAGATGAGTTTTTCCTTTTCTTTATCTACTTTATTCTTGATTTTTTGCAGCGGACATTTAGATTTTGCATTTGCCCGATGATGACGGCGATGACCCTCTGACCTGTTGAATGGATGGGTGGATGGATGGATGGATGGATGGATAGATCGTCCGGATTTGAACTCCACGGGGTCACTCCTTTGGGTTTTGCAAGGTCGGAGCTCCCTTGAATGGCTAATGCGATTAATAGCCTCCTCTTACGGGTGTCCAAGCATGCTTTCGGGGCTTTCCGGGCGGTTGATTTTTCTCGAAAGGAATGACAAAATCTTTTGCCCCGATTTTATTAGACGATAGAAAGAAAAAATAGAGTTTTACAACCTTTTCACTACCGAAAAGCTACTACCGACCTAAACCACTAGGAAAAAACACAACCTCGCAAACAAATTTACTGGTCGGAGGAAAACAAAGAAAAGAGAAAAAAGTCTATCCACTCATTTGCATCTCTTCCCCGAATCCATGGCCAAGCGAATTGCATAATGTCGTCTTTTGCATAACGACTCCCCACTTGGTTAGGGTTGAGAGCATTTTTTTGGAATTGTCTTCGATTCCTCTCTTTCCAAATGTTCCACCAAAAATAAATGAAGATACCATCCACGTTTCTCTGCTTGTTCTTTTGGAAACTTTCACCTACACCGTTGCCAATAGTTATAAAGACCACCTGAAGAGTTAACCGATTGTATATGATTAGCTGCAACCATTGCTTGAGGATTTCCCGCACCTCCTTGGTGAAAGAGCAGTCCTTGCATAGATGAGTTGGTGTTTCAGCCTCAACGCCAACGCGATCCCGCACTCTATATCGCTCGTCCAACCTCGTTTGATTAGGTTGTTCGCTGTTAGGATATTCTTGTGCATAGGGTCCACGCAAAAAGCGGCATTTGGCCTTAGCTTTGGCCTTCCGCATCTCTATTATCTTGATTTTGGTGAACCTTCCATTTAATTGTAGCCGGTAAACCACCTGGAATAATATTCCCTATTTTGATCCACCTCCACCTTATCTCGTCCTCAACCATGTCATTTCTCTGTGTTGTTTGGATGGCTTCCCAAAGATTCTAGAAATTCTTATACCTCCTCGGTGAGGCTGGAGGGTATATGTAATCTATCCACTTATTGTTCGTCAACCCCGTTTAACTATAAAAAACGCTTCCTTCTTGATTTGGGTATAGGCTTGGTGCGACCATTTTAGCCAGTTGCCCCATGCAGCCAGCTAGACGTCGAGAAGGTTGCTTTATTCCCATTTCCTACCGTCACAATTGTAGAGGCATTGAAAAAGATCCTGATCCACCGAAGTCATAGGGCACCGAGACCACTCCGTGTTCTTTCCGATTTGCCTCCATCGGTACCACGCCCACCGCAAAAGCGAAGAGCTTCAGTGAATCGCCCAAGTCCAATATACCTAGGCCACCTTTTTTTGTTTTGGGCGAGCATGTTGTTGGCCAATTGATTGAGTGACCCCCACGGACTTTATCCGGGCGTCTCCCCCGCCCATAGGGAAGCTTCTGAATCAATCGATCATCTTGATTAGCCACTTTTGGCGCTTGGAATACGGTTAATTGATAAATTGGTAGTGCTGGAGGACCACTTTCACCAACACTTCCTGTCCCGTAGGATGACATGAATCTCCTTCTATCCCGTAGCCTGGCACTTATTTTGTCAATGAGTGGTTGAACCTCAATTCTTCTAAGTCTCCTTGTGTGTAATGGTAGCCCTAAATATTGGGCGGTTGATCGTGACTGACTAGCGGGACTGCCCTTTGTGGCAGACTCATAGCCTCCTCTTCCTCTTCTTCCCCTACTCCTATCTATTGGCACTGCAAGAGCGTCTGCGTTGTACCGTGTAAAAAAAAAAAATAAATGGAATATAGAAAGATAATCACACTGCATAGACGTCGATCCTTTTACGTTTTACTGCATAGACGATCGTGAAAAAAAATTACCGCACCATAAAAAAGATCCCTACATATTGGTTCGTTAAAGTCTTTCTAAACTAGGTACAATTGCATTCCATTCTCTTCTGCCAGTTGTTTCCTCAAGAGTGTAATATAAAACAGTTCACGTCACGAGCTCTTCGCACTGATCCTGCACTGGTTGAGCCTACTTGCACGTCACCTTGAGGAACCAAAGTTTAAATCGCCGTCGTCGATGTCGCCACCGGCTGAGGGCTGAACTGATGAAGCAAAGTTTAGCTCGGCCTCGGCGGCGGCGGCTCTTGAAATCGACTCTTGAGGCGGGAGCTTGTCAAACAGGAACTCCTTGATGTTCCCAACAACTCCCTTGTCGTAGGGGATTGGGCGAGCTACGGTACAGCCCTTTGTACCTCTCATGGCTAGTCTGCACAAAACTCAGAGAAAATGGGACCTCTTTTGTTAGATACCATAGACTTGCTTTGGTTGCTTCACACAATTTTTCTACCCCGATTGCAAAATTTTGACTAATCTTTTTCAAAGAAAAAATTACTAAAGGTTCTGAAAAGTCTTTAAGAGTATATATTTTGACAGTGAGTTTTACTTACAATGTTTTGATACAAAACAAACAAAGAGGGAGTATATGACAAGTTCAGTCTTAGTGCTGAAAAAAATCATGGCACAGTGTTTACTAATTAAGTTTACATAACTCGTAAGAAGAAGTATATCTGCCTGGACTATTTTGAGAAACGTGTAAACATGACGGAGAATCACATTATGGATAGTTCAAAGGTTATTTGTATATGCATCACGTACCTTGTTCTTGGCTACAAGGCAGGCATGTGAGGCTAGAAAGCACACCAGGACACAGACGGCCATGAAGCTGAGTGCTGCAAGTGCAGACGTTTCAGGCAAGGTTGTGACCAAATAACTGAAGGCTTGAGCATTGGCAGCGTCAACTTGGCTCCTGATTCTTGTCACCGAGAAGGTGAGTATGAACGCGTAGAACGCTAGCGCCGAGCATATCAGCAGCAAGTAGGACCTGTAGTTTCTCTGCAGAAGCAAGGAATCAAATTAAAACACCAAAGCATTACTCTCTGAAGGCGATGGATATACGAGGTTCAGTGGTTGGGTGTCAGACAGAGAAGCATGATGATATATATACCAGCCCTACGCACTGGTTTATCCAAGGGCAGTGTTGATCGAACTTGTCGCGACGCAGTTGTCGCAGACGGCGCAGTGGTAGCTTCTGGGCGGGCGGTGGATTTTGCAGGTCCGGCAGAAGTTGAGCCGCACCTCGACGCCATTGACGACGAGGAACCGACGACTCAGATTTCTGTCAGAACCTGCAGTTCCATCTTCTATTGATGAAGGCGAAACTGCAGCCGGATTGTTGTTTCTTGGTATGATTCCGGGGTCCCTTGTTGCGGCCATTGCGGAAACTAGCAGTCACCTACGTGAACAACGAACATGCATGGCAGTGCTTGTATCAGTTCGTGACGAATGGGAGGGAGCTCGGTGACGACATAGCGTAGACCGTGACGATCGAGATCATGTCTGGCATACTGACGGTTGCCAGCAGGACGAGTGAAGCCGCGGAGACGAGAGCCGGGTGCGCCGATGAGGACGGATCGACGGCGACGTAGCACAGGAAGATCCATTCTGAGAGCAAGATCGCCATGGCTGTCAGGATGAGGCCTCGCGGGTTTGGCCGCAGATCACACGGGCCGTCCAAGAAGAACACCTACATACATTGCAAATTCGCAGTCAGAGAGGAGCACTGAAATAGAGCGCTGGGCCGGGGTGCTAAATTCGAATGCCTACGTACGTACGTTCTTCCAGGCCAGACTTGGTGCACCCTCGGTGGCGGCGGGAGGCCCTGACGAATGTTGCCACGCAAGCAGGACGCACAGCATCAGGGATCCAAGCCGGCCGCAAGCTTCAGCCCTTGGCCCTGGTGCAGTCATGCACTCGGCAGCGCGCCTGATCGGATTGCATGATGCTGCGGAAGTGGAAGAAGAATAGTTAAGAGCGTTGGGATTGGGCGTGGTGCTCTTGAATCTGGCGGTGTTCTTGATCCGTCGAGTGGTGCTCCATATCCATGGAGAGTCGTCAGTTTCTTGGTCCTCTCTCGCTCTGTGCCGGTCAGGTTGGTCTCCCGGAGTCCGAGGGAGAAAGAGAAACCGAAAAAGTGATGGTGGCGGCGTTGGAAGTTGCGGGAGACGCAGGGAGGAGTTACAAGTTTGACTTGGTCCAGCCACATTTGCTGGTTCGGCCCATGGAACGGGATCTGTACATGGGCCGTAAAATGGGTTTAGTTGGGCCGGTCTTAGATGCAGAAATGACGGTTGCCTCTGATTGTGCGGAGTCCGGTCTGAATTCGGGCTTGCATTGCATCCCTTCTGCTCTGTCTCATGTGTTCATCTGGAATGAATACGCTTGACCCTAGTTCGAAGCGAATAGGCGTAGGCGGCACTGAGACCATGTCAAAACAACACGCTTGTTTTCTATAGTACTAGATGAGATGCTTCCATTCTCTCCCTTTTTGTCATCGATTATTCCAATGCAAAGTTTTCACTTCACTACAGTTTGCATTGCACATGCTGGCCAAGGACAAGGGCATGGAAATGCAGAGAGTTCGTTATAGAATGTAGTAGAGGACATGAACATGTCTACAAATGTTGACTTGGCCTGTGCCAGAGCCTGCATCGTGGAGCCCGTCGCAGCAGTGC
>JADLZK010006574.1:0-127341 GCA_015847255.1 Hyparrhenia diplandra | reverse complement strand
ACAAATTTTTAGCCCATGCAAAGCAGTGGAGGGCTGGAGGCCAGCCAGCCCATTGGCAACAGAGGACGACAAGTACGATAACGGTGGGGCCCGTAGCCCAGGTGACTCATTCGTTGGCCGTAGCCGGAAGCCGAAGCATAGGAAGAACCCCCTGCTCCCTGCTCTGGTCCCAGCAGCAACCAGAGTGACATGATCTTGGCACTGCCGACGGTTTCCTGTGCCGACGGCTACCATCTCCCACCACCCCTGCCTGCCCTACCACAGCCGGACGGCGGCTCTCCTCAATCTCATCCCGTCGTCTCGGGTTCACGAGGTCGCGCGCTACTACCGCCATCCTCTTCGTCAGCCTTGGCCCATGCATTCGCATCAGAAATCAGTCACCACCACGCTCGGCCCCAGCAAAGCATCCGCACGGCTTTCCACCACCTCGCATCATTTACGACGCCTGACGGCTGGCCCGGTGCGTCCCGTCCATGAAGCTCGACACCCGCACAACACGAGCACATGCCGCTCTCCAGGTGCCAGGGGCCACGGGAGATAGCAGCGGCGGCGAGCAGCCAACGAGCGGCGTACGGTTGGAGGAAGAAAGATCCCATAAATCCTGTGGCTACTCTCTGCTGTTCTCTCGCCAATCTGGAGTCCCAGTCGGGGGTGTTGAGGGGAGAAACAGAGTTGACCGGTTGCAGAGGTCATTAAAAACAGGAGCTAGTGGCTTTACTATATGCAGATCAAGAAAGTCACCTCCCATGATTATGATTCCACACACTACAAGGGAGTCACTTTTAAAAGATCATCAAGCAGAGTCAGGACTGCGAGACATAGATGACCAATACAGCCTCCTAATAAAGTTTGATCACCAAAAAATGGGGATGAACGAACAAAAGAAAAAGGGAAGAAGCTCTGCTGCTCTAGAGCACATGACTTTTACAGTTAACAACACCCTGCACAGGAGTCAATGTTAATCTCCTCCTGCTGCGTCCCACAAAATCCAGTCAACCTCCCACTACTACCTGCACCCTCCTCTCCACACCGAACTCAACTCCCAGAGCTCTCTTCTTCCCTACTCCATGTTTCTGTGAGATGGCCTCGCCGAGCGAGGAGCAGCTCGGCATCTGAGGTGCTGGACGAGGAGGTTGGCGCAGGAGAGAGCGCCTGCCCGTAGGCTGACGTACTCGTTGATGTAGCTCGGCGGCACAGCTGGAGACGGCTGCGGCAGCGCTGATGCGCGGATGGCGGCGGCGGATCAGGGTTCACCAGGCGGTCCAGGGGCCAGCGAGGGGACCTCGTGCATCGTCACGGTCGGTCCGGAGGGTTGCCGCTTGGTGCAAAGGAGCGCAAGCACAAGGGACAGCTTCTTCACCTCGCGCCGAGGTCGCAGGCCATCTCCGCGATGTCAGGGTCCACGGTATCCGCTGACCTGGTTGCTTGCCGTCTTCGATAAGATCTGCAATTGGAGGAAATACATTGATAATAACCTGATCAAACTTTGAATCAATATCTGCTGATCAGTAATACTAAAAGTTTTTCTGCGTTTCAACAATATATTGGAAAAAAGTTTATTCCAAACAACAGCAGCACCACCACCAGCACAAGTTATGATTTTATAAATGGATCGATTCTGGAGCTATAAAAATGTCTCTAATTTATCACACTGTTGCGCCACCTACTGTCAATTTTACGTCATGTTCCACCTGTTTGAAAACTGGGGTGACTTTACGCCTTGTTTTAGATGGCTAAAGTTTCTAACACTTTTTTATAAAAACTCTCCATCACGTCACACATTAAATACACCGAAAAGGCATATGTTTGGGTAAAATATAGGTAAAAAAAAATGCTTCAATTCGCGGTTTAGATATGCATTCTTGAGGCGATTATTTAATGTGATTTGATGGAGAGAAAAACAAAGGCACTAGCATCAATTTACGTCATGTTCCACTGTTTGAAACTGGGGTGACAGGGCATGACAGAGCACTGACATCCTGTTAGTTCATTGTTTGCTTTCCATCTACATTATTTATGAAAAAGGGACACCAATGGTAGGCTCTAGGGGACAGACACACAGCGCATAATGGAGCTTTCAGTCACCAAGTCAATGGATCAGCTCATCAGTCCACAGCTGGTCTACAGGGGGCAGATAGATCTACTCACATGCTAGGTTTCGTATCGCTGGTCCCCTTGTAGGAACACAAGCCTAATGGTCATTGTTCAGCAATTATTGGGCACTATTGGAATCCAAAGCGACTTCTAATTGAACAAATGCAGCAGACTGAAGAATAGTTACCAGCTGATGGAGATTGCACTCGTTGTCCACTGGCTTCTTGCCAGTCAACGCTCAAGCAGAACAACGCCATAACTGTAGACATCAGACTTTTCATTGGGACGGGGAAGTCTTGAGGGGCGTTACTCAAGGATCAATGCTTGGCCAATAGATTACCCATGACATAGGTTGATGTGTGAGTTTTTGAGACACATAAGCTCTTAGCAATGCCAAAGTCTATAGATGGGCTTCATAATCTTTGTCAAGGAGTATATTCTTTGATTTCACATCCCGGTGAATTATTCGTGGACTGCAGTCATGGTGAAGGTAAGCAAGGCCCTGAGCTGCACCAAAAGAGCAATGCGTGGCGAGATCTCCCAGTCAAGTTTTTTCTTCTTGGATGAACCTTCTAAAGAAAAATAGGAAACATTATCAAATGGTTATAGTAATTAAATAAGGAAGTTTTGTTGTGAACATGAACTGTCTTGAGAGCCTAATAACTGATGTTGTGTGACGGCAAGCTAAAACAAACTAAGACTATTGAAATGAAAAAAATAAATACTATTGAAAATGGAAAGCAAGCATAGTTGTGGTCATTTACTAAACTGTTCCTCATAATTCCTTTTTACCCAAAAAAGTCTTGAGTTTGCCACCTGGCCATACCATGTAAAACATCCCATAAGCTGCGCTTTCCATATTAATCATAAAAAGAGGAGGTTCCCAATAGGAGATAATGATATCCTTGAAGGCTGACTAAATTCGATTGTTTTATGCTACCAACAGTCTCGAGCTCAGTTTCAAATTCCTTGAGGCTCTGCGGGTAGTGAGCATACAACTTTTTATTGCCACTGGTTTTGCAATTCTTTAGAACACATTTATAAACTGTACTTTGACGCCCGTATCCAATGATGTATTTCTCACTCAAGTTCTCCAGTCATCCCTCATTATATCATCGTATACATGAAGAGCCATGTTCATGAAGGATCACCAGCCGGGGAGCATTGCTCACTACAAAACAGAATGGATATCAATTACAGGGCATCAATATTCTTCTAGCATCTACTATTAGCAGTTAGTTATAATTTACAAAATAAACTACTGAGTTGAATTTAGGGCAATATTATTGTTTGACAAAAATTATTAGTACATCAACATTACGAGTTAGACAAGATACTAAATAGGGTGGTGGACAATCATATTATTGTAAGAAGAGATTCTGAACTTAGTAAATGCATTACCTGGCTTGTTTACAGTGACATCTTTAAAAGCAGGTGGGCCGTGTGGCCTGCAAACAGCTACTAAGATCATGAGGAGGATAACAAGTCCACACCACAGCAACACCAATTATGGCAGCCTTTGAGATTGGCGCTGAATAGAAAATCCAGGGAGATCTTGGTTTATAATGTATTGATAAAAGTTCAGATCAATAAATTGATGAATGCAGCACTCCTCTTACGTTTGTCTCGTGGCCAGTGGAATGACATGAAGAGCCAAGCCAATATCCACAGAGTCCAGGATTACCTAAAAAGCTGAAGAAATAACAGGATCGCTAAACGACTATTTCCAAGTATAAGCAAAAAAGATAATCATGATGGAAATGATGGGTCACAATACCTGTCAGGTGAGAACCGTGTGAAGTTATTGTCAGTAGGGACAACACCAGCAAAATTATTGTGCGATACATTTCTGTCCAAAGATGCAATAAGTCAATGTTAGAAAAATACAAAATTCTGTACATCCTTCCAGTATTCAGGTTGTGAAATTACAAGATATTGAGGCTGAAGCAGTTCATCAGAGAAGAGACATCGCCAGTTATATTGTTATTTTCCAGTTTTCTACAAGAGTAAATGATAAAAATGATTCAGATCTAAGCTGCACTTCAGAAACTAAATTTAGACTACAAACTTGCATATAACTTACAGCAACATCAGGTTTTGCAGCATTCCAAGTTCTTGAGGAATCAAACCACAAGGTGATTATAGGATAAATCTCTAGAAACAACAGTCAAGTCATTCAAGTCATAATTCAAGGAATTTTCAATAAAAAGGATTCACACAAATAAGGCCAAGTACTTACATCTCCATGACACTCCTCAAATTACCAAACTCCGCAGGGATGAATCCAACTAGACCATTCTTGCTCAAGTTACTAGGAGAAATGTTCGATGTCAGGACATGAAGCAGGAAACATGCCAAGAAACCGTAGCACAAAAAAACTTACAGCCTCAATAGATGCTCTAGGTTGCCAATGGATGATGGAATTGGACCAGTCAGCATGTTACAGGACAAGTCCCTGGTACATATATCTATGTCACATATAGCATTAGCATGAAACGGATACTCTTAATACGTTTGAGCTGATGAAGGCTTACAGGGTGTCCAAATTGTTGATCCTTGATAGCTCAATAGGAAATAGAACCACTTATGAAATTTGAAGAGATTTCTAAAGAAGGAAAAGGTTGAATGTGAGTACAAATCAATATGAGCAAAACAGCAGATCAGTACAAAAAATTGAAATGTGTTCAACTCAATTTAGCACAGCATGAGGCTCAAAATCTATTCATACTTACAAATAGGTCATGCTTTCGAGTTTCCTCAACGAACGAGGAATGGTCCCATTTAACTTGTTGCCATAAGCATTGCTGTTAAATAAATTAGCATGTTATATGGATAGTTGAAACATTGCACATGACCTGCAAAATTTCAGAAATAATTTGGGCTTACAAGCTATTGAGATTCACACATGAACTTAGGTTGTCAGGAATTGGTCCTCAAGGTAGTTATTAAAGGTTCCTGTGAAACAAGTAGAATCAACTAGGTTCATGCAATGTACTTTTTATGGAGGACAAAGAAACACTGGTTCCGCGACAAGTAATAAGAGGGTGCCTGAAAAGTACTTTACAGGTCAAACAAGCCTGTTAGCCTTCCAAGCTCTGGTGGAATTGATCCAGTGAGTTGATTATCATTCAGTTCTCTGAATTAAGATAATTTTTGTCAAATATATATCAATGGTCAACCTGAATCTTGAAATCCATAGCAGAAGAAATACTAAAACTTACAGGTAATGAAGTGTGCAACATATTTCCTAGCTCTGGTGGTATGGGACCAGTTAACTATTGCCTTGCACGTACCTATTATAAGTTTTTAACATGTACAAAGACATAAACTTAAAAAATATGTTCACATCAACTCTCTAGGCATGAATTGTATCAGTTAAAATTAAAATCTTGAAAATCTATGAACCTTAGGGGGTAAGAATTCTTACAGCTTCTCAGTGTATGTCAAGTTGCCTAGTATTGATGGTATAGGACCAGATAATTGGTTGTAACTCAGATCTCTGGCAGAGTAAAAGCTCCATGAATTAGCAATCATATTTCTTTCACTACTGACAATGAGAACAATCTTATTTGTAGATTAGTCAATTATGTAGTAAATGCAGAATTCACATAGGACTTACAGAACAGCAAGAGCCTGCATAAGACCAATTACTGAAGGAATTGGACCAGTGAACTTGTTCCCTTGCAAGGATCTAATAAAGGATATGTGCATCTTTGCAGGTAAGCTTATATATATTGGGCAAGTAATTACATTATTTTCAGTGAAAAAAACAGCACATACAGTGTAGCCACTTGTAGGAAACCAATGTTGAATGGGATTGGTCCAGTAAAGCGGTTGTAAGACAAATCCCTACCAATATAAAATGTTAGAAAAAATTATATATATGAAATGTTAAATAAAGTATTTCCCGGAGAGCCAGAATGCATATACGTACAAGACCTGAAAACTTGTACAGTTCCCAATGGTGTCTGGTATCACCCCAGTCAAGCTATTGTTCTTCACATCACTGATCAAATTAGTGGGAAGGTTAAAACCAGATTGAAAAAAACAACAAACTTGCAGCAAAACTAGGCAAGCAGTGTACTTACAAGTACCAAAGGCCAGTCAGCTGGCACATATCAGGAGAGAGGCTTCCTTCTAAATGATTGCCCCGCAAGCCCCTAGTAATTGTAGTTACTAATTAGCCACAAAACTTATAAAAATACTTGATGTCTCACTAACAACTTATGTGTTTGAATGCCATTTCATAAGAATACATCCAAAGCATAAAGACTTAATAATGCTGCCCAGCTTTTACTGAGCAGCCAGACCCCTAAATATATAGCAGCAATGTATGTACAGTACCAGCAGTCCAGCACTAGTACAAACTTTCTGAACCTCAAAGGATGACTTACAGATATTGAAGAACCTCATTCCAGTAGATAAGCCTTGGTATCTCCCCCAGTGAGTTTATTTTGTGCCAAATCCCTGGATTGCGCATCACATTAGAAATTCTGAACCATCCTAGCTGATCCACCTTATAAGAAATTAAGAATCATGTAGTAGTAGTAGCTTACAAAATCTTCAAATTTGGGAGCTGCGACAACGTTGACGGGATCGCACCAATCAGCTGGTTGTTCTTCAATATCCTAAAAATCACAAGCAGCGCCACAAAATCTGTAAAATTTCCAAAGCAACAAATAACATGTATTTCTATGAATTTCAGAGGGAAGAAGACTCACAAGTTCTCCAGGTGCTTCAGCTTTGATATGGAAAATGGTATGTCGCCATCCAAGTTGTTGAAAGAAAAGTCCCTAAACGAAAAAGGTGAAGTCTGAATAAAACCACTACCACCACAACCACAATTAAACATGGGTCACTCGAAGTTCAACTTACAGTGTCCTAAGTGATGAACAATCACCAATCTCATCTGGGATCTCCCCGGATAGCCCATTTGACTTCAGATCGCTGAAAGTGCATGTTTAGGAGAACGAGGGCAGTTAACACAGGTCAGGAAACTAAAACCCAATCAACAGCAGCCGTTCGGACAAATAAGAAATCATCCGTACATGGAGACGAGGCTCTTGAGGCTGCCGACGGCGGAGAGATCTCGCCCTCCAAGGTTGAGGCCAGAGAGGTTGCTGCATTGCATTGGCATCAGTGGCTACACATCGCAATCGTTGCGAAAGGAGCAAAAGTTTAATGGACGCTCGTCTTACAGCGCAGCGACGGCGAATGACGTTGTCGCACAGGACGCCGCGCCAGGAGCAGTAGTCGTCGCCGGCCCAATCGTACAGTACGTTGCCGACGTTGCGGAAGGACTTCTTGATCTCCACCAGCGTCGCCCCTGGAAGATGCAGAGCTAGCCGCATTAGCAGGAAAAAACGGAGACACAGAACAGATTACTGGTAGAAATCTGAACAGACGATTCGGCAAATGGAATATCCAAAGAAAGGGAGTCGGATAACAAGATGGTTGGATTCTGACTAGTGTTTTGAGGCAGCAAACCAAAGGAACTGAGGAGCGTCAGATTTGGAAAGCCCAAATATGACACGATAGTGAAATCTGAAGTTTACTTGGACTCATTGAGATAGGAAACAGGATCATACTCCAGAATAGCAAACCAAACACAGCTCAAAACACACAGAAATAGAACAGACTAAGCAAAGAGACCAAGCTTCCAGCACTGAAGGGCCAAATGAAGAAAACAAGAATCGATGCTCAACTGATTTAACAATGTTCTGAGCATTTGCTCCAATAAGCAGCACAAGAATGCACAAAAAGGCACATGTAAAACAACAAAACAGAACATGCATGAAGAGAAAAAGATCACAGTTTGAAACATGGGCAGACTAGTTTAATAAAGCTCGTAGGCAAGGAAGAGAGAAGAGAAGAATAGAAGATGAGATGAGAGGAGGCACAGCTCACAAGGATTAGTTAAGTGTTAGACTCGGGTTACGGTCTCATACGGCAATAAAAAAATGGGAATGGATCACTAGCGAATCACCATGCCCAAAAAAGCGCGTACTTGCAGCGCTAATAAAATACTAATCCTAACAAACCCAAGCCCCCTGAATCTTGCTCCCCAGTAGGCAACCAGAAGAGGGCTCGCTCCTAGAGAAGAAAGAAATGAAGAGAAATGGATAGTAGAAAAAGAAACAGATCACCAACCATCGTCGGCGACGGCGACGGCGACGAGGAGGAGGGCAACGAGCACGGGCGGCCGTCGTCGTCATGGCCACTGAGCTGCGGACAGGCATAGGGGAGTGACATTACAGGGAGAAGAGGACAGCGACGATGGAGCGCGAAGCGTGCTGCAGCGAGCCTGCTGCCTCTGCCTTAATGGGGCGGAGCTCTTGGTTGGTTTCGTGGGTTCTCGCGCTCGGCTTTGCGCACTTGCGCCGCTGGCTCAGTGACAGCGAGTAGCTGTATGGCCGGCTGGGGCGATAGAGTGGCAGGGTAGGGGGCTATGGGCGAGTACTAGCTTCCTACTAGTAGGACTACTAGTATGGAGTTTGGAGAGAGAGAAGAGTTCATGGCCGGATGCTAGAGAGTGTTCTTGTGATGAGAGAGAGAGGGAGAAGGACACTGAGAGGTCACATCAACGCTACAGTGTTTTTCTCTCTCTATCTGGTTGGCCTAGAGCAGTAGAACTCGAGTAACAGATCGAGGAGCATGGCACTGCTGACATGTGGGGCCTGCGTGTTTGGATTGGGATAACTGCAGGTGGACCACCACACTTCAGTATTTAGATACACTCAGTCACAAAAAAAAAAAAAAAAAAGTATTTAGATACACTGTGGTTGATCCTTCCTTTTTCTTATTTACGATCGTTGTGTTTGATCTTTCCTGATAGGTTATGGTAAAGATAATCTGGACCTCATCGTTGTGTTAATTAATGCTTGTTTCTATTAGTTAACGTTTGTCCTGCTCAAGATTTGTCCAGCAAAAAGTAAGAGAAAATAATAATAACTTTGATAAGCCAAATATGAGAAATTGGTGGATTCATCTCCAAGAGTTTGTCAGATTTTACTTGGCAAATCTTGATTTTTGTTAACTTCTAAAAATATATGCAAGTAAAAAAAAAGTTCATCTTGAACTGTTTGGTATAATTCATTTGCAAATCTAACATATATCAGGTGGGTGGTTGTTGCGCTTGTTTTTTTCTCTGCCGCTGTGTTTTGTTTAGAGTCTTGGCCATGTTGGCGTTAAGTGGTAACCCGCGTTGATGTCCCAATCCAACCGGGTTAGTTTTTAGTTAGTTTTTCCTTCCTTCTTTTATGCGTTTGTTTTTCTTTGTAACTTGCGCCATCCGGGCGCTCCTTCTTTAATATAGCGGGCGGCTCTCCTGCCGGTTCGCTTTTTTTTAAAAAACTTATATCAGGGAACCTTTAGAGAGAAATAAAATTATATTTATGTCCTTCCGCCTCTTGAAAACTTACATAACGACTTACATAACGAGACAAAAACAAAATTACTCCCTCCGCCCTAAAAGGATGTCGCCGTGAAATGCGTGCCATAAATTTGACTCAATTTATAAAAAAAATATGTGCAAGATTTTAATCTTTAAATAAATTTACTAAAAAACTAGACTTAAAGATCTTTTTCGATGATGCTAATTACTTAGCATAAATATTTATATATTTTAATATAAAATTGCCGGCATTTATTTCTTGGGAAGCGTAGTGACAACCTTGGAAGGAGGGGGTATGTTTATGCCCTTCCACCGTTCTAAAATGGACGAATGCGCCACGCATACTATCGCATATATATATGTGCTGAGGGAGGGGATAGCAAGTTGAGAAAAATGGCAAGTTGATTTAGCAAACCGTTGGAGAGTACAATTTCACGTTTTACCGTTTTTCGGGGATAACAAGTTCATTTAGCAAACACTCTTGGAGTTGCTATAGCTAAAACTATGGTACTCCCTCCGTTTCAAATTGTAGTTCACTTTGGCTTTTCTAGATACATTGATTTTGCATTGCACCTAGTTATACACTATGTCTAGATACATAATAAAATCAATATATCTAGAAAAGCCAAAGTGAACTACAATTTGGAACGGATGGAGTATAAAAATCTCTAATTTTACATATTTTGGAGCCAACGAAGCAAACACTTCATGTTATATAACTCTCTAAAAAGACGTGCTCCCTCCGTATTATAAAAAGTATCATCTTCATTTTTACGAGAGGATAATTTTTTTTATAGTTTTTAACCAAATATAGATTAAAAATATTAATATTAATGGTGCACCATTAGTAACATTAGATGAAGTTTCATTAGTATATAAAAAAAATAACTTTATTGCTGAATAAGTATTATTAGATTAGTTAAATAACATCATTTGTTAATAATTATTTAGGACTTGATACTATTTATATATATTCAGTAAAATTAAACAAATTGACCTGGTTCTATATCTAGAATTAATTTTGTGTTAGTAATTTCACACAAATCATATTTTAGATGAATAAAAGATGGTATTTTGAAGGGGACAAGTAGGTCTATACTGAACTTTTCAGTAAAATCACAAAAGTTTCCAACTCGAGGTTGGAGATAGCAAAAGGGGCCATATAAGAAAGAAGTCAAATCTCGACAATTCAGTTCTTCAAGTGAAAGCCTCTAAAACATGGCCTTTGTTTGCATGGAGGTTAAGAACATGTTTACATCTCCTAGAACAGATATAGTCATCTTCTTTAAAAGAACTTCTCTCTCCTTGCAAAGATGGAGAAGAGAAAATAACTATATAGAGTGCAAACGATATGTAGAAAAATTGTAAAGAATGAAAGAAATGTAGAGAACACTTTCTATTCAAATAACACTCCAAATAATGATTTAGAGAGTATGTTTTACAAATACTCTCGGAGATGCTCTAAGACCCTTAAACATGAGATCCGAAATAGATTAGTGAGAAGTCACTTTTTTTCTCGTTTCGAAATATTTTTTTATGACCCGTTTCTACAATTTATTACTGGCATAAAGTCCAATTTGTTTAGACCTTAGAGCCATATCGTATGTTGTGTTGTAAAACCTGGGTGTTACTTGTGCGAGTGCGTCCATGATCGTGCTGTGCGAGTGCGTATCATGCTTCTTGCCTACAGGCGACCGACATGTGGGCCCAACGTTCAGCATACCCCACACGTCAGCGCTGCATGATTGAGCCCCAGCACGAAACGTGATCACGTGATGTTTATCAGGATCCTGCAGGAAATGTCAGGGAGCATTGCTTGCTTGCTTTCCCGTCTTTATCTCTCTAGCTTTGGCCTCCTTTTTTCTCATGCCCTTGAGATTTATCCCATTCCTTTCTTCACCGTTGGCGTTCATTCATTCCCCTCTTTTTACCCCTCCTGCTTATATTTATTATTATATTAAAACAAGGATCATCATCCTCCAAAACAAAAACCCTCCGAGCAAACCGGGCGCAAAGGGCCGCTGCACCGCACCGAATGCTGGAATAGTACGTAGACAAGCGCATGGATCGGCATCGGCAGCCTGGAGATACACTGTGACTGTCATGGAGCGAGGCCGGCGACAGTGAGACCGTAGAGGTGCGCTGGCGCACAGTGGACTGAAGGCAGAGGTGATGACGGTAGCCGGGACACTGTGCACGGTGGATCAGCAGTGCGAGGCCGATCGAGGTGGTGGTGGTGGCGTTTCGCGTTTCGGCCGGGATGGCAGCGGCGCGCGCTCGGCACGTGATGGTGTCAGCCTGCTGCCTGGCCTGCTGGGAGTGGAGATGGGAACAGATGGTGAAGCTCGCGCTCTGGGACGTGGTGGGGGCCGTGTGGCCATGGCTCCCTAGCTCTCCTCGCTGGCACCTGGCGGCGTCCATCGCAGTAGCGAAACGGTGTGGAGATGGTTGAGCAGTGACCACTTCATCAGTTCGACCTCAGGTCGCTGCTCCACCCGGATTCCGGATTCCACCGTAGGAGTAGCAGACAGCTTCGAGAGCAGCCGTTAGCTTGGGCAGTACAGTACTCCTTCCGTCCTTTTGAAGGTGTTCTTCATAAAAAAATATATGCCCTCCTTATAAACACGCATTCCGAACGACACTTTAATAAGACGGAGGGAGTACTCAACAGCGGATCCAGCAAGTCAGGCCTCTTTGTCTGCGAACTTTCAGCTCGGTTTATTAGTTATTACTCCTCTATTATCTTTTTGTAAAGGCGTGAGGAGGAGTTTTGCGATACCAAAAAGGAAGCTAGGGGAAGCGGCGGCTTAAATAACATGCCGATATTAGTGCATGCTTTGGCCACGTTGCTACCGCTGGTTAGTTTGTTAGGTTCGCATGCATGCATGCGAAGAATCAAGGGACAAATTACGGCGAGAATAGTAATTGCTCCAAGCATTTGATTGGATGCCCTTTAGCCTTCACGAGAACCAAAACTATACAAAACCTACTCACGCCCTACAAAAATCAAAACCAGGTTTCCTCCGTGCGCCTTACAAAACGTAATGGAGGGAGTACTACACATTTTCCTACCCCACATAACAAGATTATTAACCGGTTTATCAGCCATCAGTCAATGTGACCAAGAAGTTTAGTGAGACTATTAGCGGTATTCATGATCTTCATCTCACGCAATGCTGATGTGGTCTCGAACTGTGTTTACCTTCACCGTAGAATACGCTATGTGAACAAGCGCAGCACTCAAGGTGTTGTATGACACGTGACGACTGTGTCTATCCTCGCATCGCATACCATACCCCGGCGCCGCACCCACGCACGTCGCACGGCGGCTAGGCTTTCTTTCCCTCCTGCGGCTCCAGACGCTCGCTCCAATTCACCTGCTCCACCAAGCCCGCGCCGGCCGCACCGTTCGGCAGATCAGGCCGCGTGGGTGGAAAGGCTGCACGGGCCGGCCCCTCTGGCCGCTTGCCGTGCCGTGCGGGCCCGTCTCGGCGTCACGACAAGAGCCTGCCTTTTTGCGTCGCTGCTGCTGCATCCGGCGTCGTACAATATTTTGGGCGCGTCATGCATGCATGCCTGCCTGCCTGCACGCTTCATTGATCAGCGAACGAACGAAAGCTTTTGGTGTGCTGCAACCTGCAATGCCTCTGGGTTCGTCTGCCTGCCACGTTCTTGGGCCCCTGCCGAACCGATCGAAGTGCCTGCCAAGTGTGACGAGCGAGCGAAGCGATGATCCTGAAACACACACGTACGTACAGTGTGTGACACCTCTTGGAACAGAGCTTTTTACCCTGATGGATGGTGCAGGAACCGAACAGGTAGAGCGCAGCACTCGACACACGCACGCACGCACGGGCCGGCTGGCCTTTGGCTGATGGGCATGCTTTGCTGGCTCGGCTGGCTCACCTTGCTTCGCCCCCTGGCCCGGTTATTCCCGACCCAATCCCATCGCCCGCCGGAGCTGATCAATGGCTCAATGGCTGGCTGTACAGTGCCACACATGACACACCTCAGCACTGGCAGTGACACAGCTCAGCAAAGACGCACCAACACGGCTGCTCTACTAGGACTGTACCATAGTACGAGTACACACGTACTGTAGTGTAAACTTTCACAAAAAAGAGTACTAGTAGAGTAGTATACATATGCACAGTAGTATTGCGCGCGCGATGTATGATGGCCCACACCACAGGCCGGGGGAGGCAGAGAGATTCTCCGCGGTACGAGCTCTTGTGGCCATCTCTGTGGTCGTTCCTCCTGTCTCAAGCGCACTGTACATGTAGTACAAGTAGTACGTAGCATCGGAAGGCGGCAGCCTTTGATTTAAATCGATCCGAGCATTGCCGTGCAGCATTCAAGATGAAGCTCGTGCTGTGCAATAGCTACCACGTCTACCAATCCATAATATGCATCGTAGTAACTCCATAGTATCGATACGTACGTACGCCGCAGGTGCCTGATCTGATCCATCATCCACTACGGTCATTGACGAAAAGCTTTGTCATCGTACACGGATGATGGATCATTAAGCGTACCGAATCCTACGGCTGGCAAGCAAGCTATGTGGTGTGCTGAGTGCGTACTACTCCTATAGCTTTTCCACCACGTAGTACGACGTACGACCACGGCATGGAGGCACGACGTACGCTTCGCGCCACGTGACCATCCATCTATCAGCTTTGTTTGTTTTGTTTTTTTCCTAGTCACATCAACCAAAAAACAAAAAGTTCTCAAAATTCCCATCACATCCCATCCCAGCACATTGAAACATTCAATGCACCCAAAAATACTTGCCGGTCACTATAAAATTTAGGTAATTTAAAAAACTAATTGCACAGTTTAGATGTACATTGCGAGACGATTCTTTTGAGTCTAGTTACGCCATGGTAGGATAATATTTACCACTAACAAACGAAACGTGCTACAGTATACGATGTGACAGGTACCGGAATTTTGCACCCAAATTTTGGGATCTAAACACACCCGAGGCCAAAGGGAAGGGAGTGAGGAGTGAGGTGCTTCAATCTGAAAAAATGATGTGGGTGTCCGGAGATAAGATACGGGTGCTCTGCGCATGCCTGGTTTTGCGTGGGCACGGCAGGGCCCTTTTCAGGCAGGGGTGGGCACTGGGCACACACTGGGCAGTGGCAGCCTCCATTCATTACGTGGAGCCAGTGGCCAGTGACGCAGAGTACTGTGTACTGCAAGCCTCTCTTGATTTCTGTTTCAATCCACAGTGTTTGGCATTGGCATTGGCGACTGGCGAGGGAGGGATGGACGCACGCAGGATGGATGATGCTCCGGCGCCGTGGATGTGGATGCACATGCACTGCAGGATGGCGTTGGTGACCTGTGGTCTCTCCGACTCTCCCTGACGCGGGACATGCATGAGGCGCGTAACGAGAGAACGACGCGGATCGAGCTTCCACCACAGCTGTCGTCTCGTCGGTTTCCATCGAGGCCAGACCACGAGACGAAAGGCTTCTCCGGCCACTGTGCGCACGTGCCATGCTGGAACGGGCGTACGGTATCCTTCACGGAAACCGTACAGCGATTACACACACGATGGTCCTGCATTACTACTTTTATTAGTACGAGTACTCCGTATACAGTAGTAAGCTCTATTTGAATAAATTCCGGAATCTTTGTTGTTTGTTCCTTTCCTAGTACTGTACTACTAGTGATACGCTTCATGCAGGACACACAGCGGCGTCGATCAGCTGTCTTCTCGTCGTCGTGTTCGTGTTCGTGTTCATGGTGGTGCTGGCTGGTGCTCCACGGCGTGCTCTACGCGCGCGCTACAGAGTGGAATGGCGTACTCTGCGGCCGGCCGGGGAGCAGGTGACGTGACGACGGCGTGGAGCCATGCTGGCGGCCGGGGCCCGGCGGTGTAGCACAGTGGCAGGCGGCGCATGTGCTCCCGTGCCGGTGCTGCTGCACATGGGGCCACGGCCCGGCTAACCCATCCTGTCCAGTCGCCCCTAGCCGTCAGGTCGATCACGAGGTTTAATCAGGATTAGGATGTCCGTGTCGGGACCAGCAAATGCAAATCCATCAGCGTACAGCGTGCATCCATATTCCGTCACGCGCGAGCGCTAGATTTTAAAAAGACTCGCCGGAGGGGTCGTATCCGGCGGCTAATCATGCCGCTTTCGCGCAAATGAACGAACCAACACACGCGGACGCACGCCACGCCACCCCTTGCCCCGCCCGCCCACCGTGCTGGACCTGGACGGCAAGCTCGAGAGATTCGTTTTCCCCGGGCCAGGTGCATGTACGTACTGTACGTACAGTAGATATCTTTTCTTGAGCACGAAATGGCTTGGAACAAAACTCTTTTCTTGAGCCAAAGCCAACCGACACCAGTTCGTTCGTCGCTTTGGGCCGACCTGTCATGTATGCATGTACAGTGCTGTATCTGCCCAAGCCGTGTGTATAGGAGGAGGAGGAGTATGGCAAGATCGTAAAAAGAAAAGGTACCAAGAAGATTTGGGCTTCTCACAAAGATCGTCCGGTGCCAAAACAAACCGTGTGAGAACGAGGCTCTATATCGCAATAGAAAAGGTCACGTCTAGAAGCTGGCTGGGCGGACGTCCGGACGACCTGTACTGTCACTCACGGCACTCGATCGGCAGCACCAAGCAAGACCATGCTGCGGCGTGCGTTGCATTTGTGGCACTGCACTGTAGCAGGCCTGATCTCACCTCTCAACTGTCCATCCATCTCCATTTTCCACTCCAGTTCCTCGCGCTCTCGCCTTGCCTTGGTACTTGCAATGGCATGGCATGGCACTGGCTGTCTGGCTGGCAAGCCTTGCATGAGCATGCAGCGACCGGTCAACTCACAACAACTCACCCAGCCCCTATTTCCGTTTTGCGCGTCTCGCAGATTCGAGCATAGTACTGCTCCTGACCGACGACGATACCTCCTTGCGAGTCCGAGCGAAGTGAGCCGCGTCCGCGTGTGGTGGTGCCATTCAGTTGGCATAGCGCCATGCCATGCCGATGGAGCGTGTCCGTCCGCATGCTGCTGTTTTCCCGTACGTCACATCACAAAACTGAAGGCAGGTAGGGCGGGAGCAGCACGGCTACTACGAGTAGTCCTGTTCCTGTACGGTAATGTTTTTTCTGATTACCAAGCTTTAGCGAACGTAAGTAATTATTAAGAAAAGATTATGCGTGTACTTACATCTTGTTCGTAGTACATACTACGGAGTACAACGGAATAGGCCTACTGTAGTAGTATGCAGGACCAGGAGCACGTAATGATACTAACGTCGTCGGCAAAGCCCAAGCGCCTGCTTTCATCGTAGGCTGTACGTCAGTACATGTACAGTACGCTATCTAACCTTATGATTAGGTCTTTACACATCCATGCCTTGTCCGTGACAACATTCCGGCCGGCCGGTCAAGATCCGCGACCAAATCCTCTTCATAACATACTACAACCAGCAAGCCCGCCGTACATGTACCGTGAGACAAGTCCACAACGCCCTACCCGCCGTACACAAGCTAGCCAAAGTTCGCGCGAGATGCGATCCAAGGCCGGCCGACGAGGCGACGACCCGACCTGACCCGTCGCCTCAGCTCAGCTCAATGCCTCCGGACGGACGACGACCCGGAGCGAGCCTCAGAGGCTTCTCGTGTGCCGCCGTGAATTATTTGGTTGGCATGGACAAGCATAAATGCCACGTCTCATAAATTCGCCTGTCTCTACGTACTGTAGTAGTGTGTTGTGTGGTCTTTCTTTCCTTCCCTTTTTTTCTCCCGCTGTCCGCCGAGCTCCAGAGCCAAAAGGGGCAGACAGTACCTCAGTACCCCGGACGCGCAGTTAATACGTATACGAACAATGGTAGTTGTAGAGGAGTAGATCTACCAAACTGCTGACGACGACTGGCGAGCAGTAGAGAGCCTTTATTTTGCTGTGCTTGTAGTATGTACACGTACTCCTACGTATGTTGGTGTACGTATAGCATCACTGATCGCTATCGCCTATCGGCGCTGGAGCTTGTAGCTAGCGACGGCAGGCGACGCAGCAGTTGGGTACGTCGAGTACGTACAGCACAGAGACGATGGATCGATCCGTCCATGGATCGGCGCTGTAGAAGCGTGGCGAGTGGCATGGCGCGTGCGTGTGCTGGCGGCCTACTGCGCTCGCTGATCGATCGAGGCGGACAGGCGCATTTGCTCCGCGGCCACGCGCCCATGCCGGCCGGCCGCGTGACTCTCCTGTTTCGTTGGTTGCAGTTGCAGTCGCAGGCCTCTGCTCGCAGCTTCACGGCTGCGATCGAGCAGATCGAGCAGTAAAACGTAGCAGCGCCTGGCACGGCGGTTCCGGCTCGGAACCACGGGGGTGGGACGGGGTCGCACTGTACTGTACATGTGCGGTGCGGTGCAGCAGGGCGGGCGGCACGGGCGGGCTCACGTGCCTGTGCCTAGTGGCCCGGCACATGGCCGTTGCATTGCACGACGTACTGTAACTCTGTAAGGGCAGGTACAGCAATGGGCGATTCGCCCAACACGTCAGCTGCCTAGCCAAGGTGGAGGAGAGAGAGGGCCTAGCTGGCGCTGGTTTCGTCGCCGAGCGTCACACGGAGGCCGAGGCCGCTTTGCAGCTGAGTCTTCACATGGTAACGCCACGTACTCTCCCTTCCTTTCCCATTTGAATAAAATAATAGTATTTAGAGTAGAGAAAGAGACTATGCATGAGGCTCTTAACTCGACCATTAATGACTTAGCTTGGCTTATAGCCGAGTCTTATTTGGCCTTGCTCTAAAAGGTGTGTGCAACGCTACTGCAAGTCTGCAGCTGCACCGGCGGACCGCCGGACGGCGGTAACTAATGCGTAGTAGCAGCAGCAGCAGTCTATCAGTAAAAGACGAGCCGTTGAGCGGCGAGCCAGAATCCTCCTCCTGTAGTCCTTGTTTGTCAACGTCTCTCCCGCCGCAGCGAGAGGGGCCGGGTGGCGAGCGGCTATAGATGTCCAACGGGCGGCCGGTACCGCCCGCGGGCCCGCCGGGGCGGACCGGCCGCCCGCTTCGGGCCGCTACGGGCTACGGGCCACACGGGCCGTGCCACCTACGGGCTCGGGCGCGCCCCATGGCCCATGGCCCGTCCGAGGGTCATTTTATCGGCCCACGGGCCACTCGGTTATCGATCTGGTAGGGCCACGGCCCGCCGCTTTGTTTCATTTTGTACCTTGTATTTTTTTTACAGTTTAGTTCGGTGTTTCCCCGATTATAACCATGTATACAATACACTATACTGAGTTCAAAGTTTCGAGGATTAAAATCAAAGAAGTTTGACAGTTTCAAAATCATTTAAATCACGATGAATATGAACAAGTGACAACAGGGGGTTTTTAAAATGATGAATATGAACTTGTGCAATGCCGCCTCATTAAAAACCTTTCTAGGTAAACCCACCCTTGTGGGAGAAACCCTAGAAAGGAAAAGAGTACAAAGAAGTTCATATTCATCATATATATATATATAGAGTTCATAGATCGATCCACAATTCACAAAGATCATTACAATAGCCATCATGTGGCAAACCGGCAAAGAAAAGAAATAGAACTAAGTAACTAAGCTAAAGTTCCGTGTTTGGCGGCAAAAACAAGTTCATCTCATCTCGGACTCACTCAAACCGATTTAACAATTAGATTTATGACATGGCAAGCACAGCGTTGATGCACAAGGAAGTACTTAACCTGTTGGGGTCATCTCTAGTTGGTGCAGGATAAGAACCTAAGTAACCAAACGAACAGGACCCAAGATATCATATGCTCTAGAATTAGCGTAAGCATTGTCTAGAGTCACAAAGAAAAACTTTTTTCAAGCAATTCAAACTCCTCAAGCACATGCGTAGCTATACAATCAAAGAAATGTTTTCACCAAGATGGTTGCAATCAATGAGCCTAAAACCAACAACCTTTTTTTCAATCTCCCATTCTTTATTAACATAATGGCAAACAAATGAGAGATATAATCCTCCTTAGCATTACCGACCGGATGTCGGATGTCAAAGAAAAACGATGATGCAAAGCAGGGCAACACATGTTTCATAAGCATGTCACGTTGTTCACCAAACAACTTAGCCATATCCCTAGTAGTGGTTCGTCTCAGAAACCTCTTTGAAAAAGAGGGTTGTGAGCATTTTAATGTAATCAATCCAAGCCCGAGTAGCACCTATGCCTAATGGAAGATCCAAAATTAGCAATCAAAGCGGCCGCGCTTCAATGCGAAAGCAATCATAGGATCATACTTCCAATTAGCTAAACCATTAGCATTCAAAGCTATCTTAGCCCTTGAACCATATCGTAATGGTTCTTCAACATCCGACATTTTTTCATGTGACGCCTTAAATGACCGGTTCCATTAGCGGTATAGCGTTGTACCTCTTAGAACAATGTTTACTGAGATAGCTGCAATGCGAACGGCCGACGGCCCATCACCATCCTTACCTCATCAAACCAGTCCCCGGCAATCCGATTTGTTCTTACCGGATTGAGTTGGAGTGTCGGTGTCGTCGGGCGCCCTCGCCCTCCGACATCACCGTCGACGACAGGGAATGCCGAGCAAGGCGGCGGCATCCTCACATAGGTTGTCGTCGTCCTCGACCTCCAGGTCGTCGTCCGAGCACCGGTCCGGGTCATGGACATCGCCGTCGACGTCGCCGGACGCCCGATCAACCGCTGGGCCCCCTGCGTTGCGAGTCCACGGCCACGCCACGGCCACGGCAACGACCGGCATCACCCGGCCACCGTCCCTCAACGCCCGCTTGGGAGGGGCCGCCCGGCCATGTCCACTCCAAATGAGGAGGAGGACTCGGGCGTCGGGCACCCAACTCAAACCTCGAAACAAAAGCGATAAAGGTGAGGTTCGAAGAGGAGGAAGAAAGGGAGCAGGAAGAAACAGAGGAGGAAGAAATGGATGAGGAAGAAGGTTACCCCGCGACGGACGGAGCCCTGCCGGAAATGCAGAGGACACAGGAGGAGAAGACAGAGAAAGGTGAGGTTCGACGGGGGAGGGGACGAAGAAAAATGATTGAGCTTGAACCGCGACTCACATGGCGCTCTGGAAGAACAGGGGGAAGAGGGGGAGGAGAAAGGAGATTAGAGTAATAAGGAGTAAAAGGAAAAAGTCACCGGCTTTCCGGCGAGGGGGAGGCAGATCCGCCGGCACCGAAGCCGCCGACGGGGGAGTGAGGACACCGTCATCCGACGGGCGAGAACAGCCAGATCCGCCGGGCGAGGGAGGGCGTGATCCGTCGGCGAAGACAAAGAGATCCGACGAAGAGGACGCTCGGCTCACGGCGAGGACGCGTCGATCCACTCCACCGAAAGCGGCGGCCGCGGCGAAGCGAGGCCAGGCGAGGTGGGATTAGGGTTCGAGGGGCAGGGACAAAGAACACCGACAAGGAGGACGTTAGCTACGCCGGGGCGAGGGCGTCGGGATCCTCTCCACCGAGCGGCGGCGGCGGAGCGAAGAGGCCGCGAGGCGGTGGTGGTTAGGGTTCGAGGGGGGGGACAGAGAGATGCGGCGCGGCGTGGAATGAATGGGAGGGGAGGGGTGGGGATTAGGGTTAGGGGGCGCCCGGAAGCTTATATACGGGCTTTAGCAGGGCGGGCCGTTGATCGCTGTCGGGCCAACGGACCCGGGCCGCCTCCGTCTGGCCGAGGCCGCGCCCATGGCCCGCCGGCCACCGGGCGGCCGCCCGTAGCCCGGCTCCCGCCTGGACCGCCGGGTCTGCCGATCGTTTTACCGCCACGGACCGACGCCGCTGGTCACGGGCCCAATGGACATCTTTACGAGCGGCGACAAGACCCGGGCGCCAAAAGGCGTCGCAAACGCCATGCCGTTCGGGTCCCCTTGTCGGTGGGCGGGCACACGCAAAGCGCTTCTCCCAGCTGCGCATCCATCCGTCTCTCACCCGTCGCTCTCGCGTCTTTTGGCCCCTCCCTTCCCTCCCCGTCGGCAAAAAGACACGGGAGATCGTAGCCGACGGCCTGGACTCACGGTCACGGCCGGGCCGTACGCTCGCTCGCCTGCGGGCGACACGGTCGGTCACTTGCAGCGGGCCTCTGTCTGTCTCTCCGCTCTCGCACTCGCAGAGGACACACAACGAAATGCGATGCGATGCCGCAGTGTTCTTGAACGGCGACACACGTCGTGACCGGCCGGCCGCTTTACCGTTTGTGGCCGGGTGAAAGGGAGGGCGCGATCGAGCTGGCGAGGCGACGAAGCCTTTGTGCGCTCGGCAGGGGGCACAGGAGGCAGGCTCGCTCGGCTCGGGAAGGCGCTCATGCTCGCCCAGATCCGTGGATGCCATAAACGGACGCTGGTAGCCTTTGTGGTAGACGAACTCCGTTTCAGTGATTGGATCTGTCACCCACCCACCCACCCACTGGGGCGGCCGACGTGCTCTACCTACATGTGTGGACTGGAGTAATACGAGCTCAAGATACTACTTCCAGTACTACGGAGTATGAGTATCTCTGCAGAAACCGTACTGACTGACGTCCATGAAGTTGGAAATCCTACCTGGATCCTAAGCACTGGATTTAGTACCACTAGCAATCGTGTCACGCTGCCAATGATCAGCTCGTACGAAAAAGAGACATCAAGGTATGGCCATGGGGGTATCGCGCCTGCCTTTACGCAGAGACGGGCAACTGGAGTACTAGTACTGTAATTTCCAACGGCACGGCAGCACCTGTCGTCCGAGTCCTCATCACATTCCACTAGTGAGTGAGTAACCTCATCGGGGACTCCCTGATCCATCTACCGGCCTCCTGCCCATCCAGAAAGCGCCGCATCATTGCTGCCGCGGATACGCTGGCATCGATTGCCTGCCTGTGCCTCCCTCGCTCCGAGCTTTCTTTCTTTTCACCCCCGGAAGACGCGTCACTGTTTCGGCTGCACGAGCTCTCGAGGCGAATGATTTCCGCCCGACGGACGGGCTCTCTCCCTCTCGGGACGGGACCAGGTATGGGCGCGCAGGAAGCGGACGCGTCGAGAGCGGGGAAAGAGGGCCGGCGGCCGGCCGGCAGGTGCGTACGCTCTCGCTCGTTCTCGGCTAGATCTCTCATGTGCGGGCTGCGGTGGTGTCCTCCGCGTAGGTACGGCCACGACCTATGTATTATTGGAGCTCCGGCCTCCGGGAGATGTCGCCAACGTCGCTTTTGTCATGATCACCATTTTTCCGGTGGCTGAGGATCGCCATTTGGCATTTGCCATTCACAATGGTCGCTATTATTTGTAGTGTGTGTTTTTTTTCAAAATTCGAATGCAAGGAGAACGGTTTTAACGAAGAGGTATTTTTGTACAGGCGCTGAGCCGCGAAGAGCCCGATAGGCCGATAAGCATAGCAAACTGGGCCTAAGAATGAGGGCCCAAGACCTCCATTACTTTTTTTTTTTTTTTGAGTATGAAGACCTCCATTACTTGCTTCTTTGCTTTCTTCCTTGAAGCACGGCCCACGCAAAGGGAAAGAAGGCCCGTCGACAGCTACCAGAAGCCACGGGCCGACACGTTCAGCCGCCAGGCTAGGCTAAATTCCCTGTAATCTCAAAGCAGCTAAAGAAACAGCCATTTCTCCACCCAAAAAAGTCATGTCGTCAGAAACTGTAGTTGATGAGCAACCTTACGCATTACTCAAATACAATTTGAGAACCGAAAACACTGAGACAATCACCTGCTATGATTACTTTCTACTAGCATGATTTCCATCGTATGATCTTCTACGGACCCTATTACTACATCTGAAACCCACGTGATGTACACTACACTGTTGTATGGAGATAACTATGCAATACAATCCCTATAGATCCCTCTTCACAACAGATGGTTGTGGCGTTTCCTGGGGCACATTTCCAGCGTCCACGGTGGCGAATTGTTGCTCCTTGCTAGCACTTGTGAAGTAATATATCTGGACTACAACAAATTCAAGCCTCCTTTCTTGTTATCCTGTCAACAGGACAAGCAGCAGCGAAAAAAGTTGGTTAAGAGTTAAAGCATAGGAGTTTTCTGAACAGTACGGCCACACGAACGTTTCCACACCTGAAGCAATAGATTCCAAGAGCATCCTTGATTTCATGCACAACGGAAACGGCAAGGTGTAGGTAAAGCCCCACTGTAACAAAAAAAAAAAATGGAACAGTGATATGTAAACGCTGAACAGATAACCAAGCAAAAACATCAACAGAAAAAGGACAATAGTCCCAGAAGAAAAGAAGATAGAGCTTAATACACTGCACATTTTGAGATGCATTACATGCTATGAGAATGAGAAATGCCACATGCGTGTTCTCCCTGATATATCCAGTATAACAGCAATACAAGAAAAGGGTATAGTTTTATGGTGCTAGGGATCCATTGCTAAGGAAATGAAGAAAGACTCGAGTAAATATTAGAGAATGTACTATCTGAAACGACACTTTATAAATCTACACGGGCTCTTTAGGCAAACAAAGCATGATATTATTGAATAGAATTGACAAACTGAATGTTAGTGCCTAGGAAAGATTCCATAGAAATGATCATAAGATGCAAGTATGAAGATGAAAATGCTCAAATTCACCTGTATATGCACAATAAAGAAGCAGCAGCACAAGCTCATCAACTAAAGGACTCCTGCCAGTAAGGAGATCGAGCCATTTAGTGTAAACAGAAAAGAGCAGTCTTTCAGATGTTACCAGTACTAGGTGGAATATCACATTAAGAGCTTACCCATTGTTGATCTTTGCAATGAGAGCATTTGCAATCGGAAAGCAAAGAAACACCAGAGACTGAAACAAGTGATTTCAGTCAGTACTTAAAATTGGCCTACACTTGGCATCTAAAGATGAGGAGAAAGGACACTTCAAAGTCATACCATGAACATCCCAGATTTTAGACCTTTGGGCTCATCACACAAATGAGCAAGTATCATTCTTCCCTGCTCAAAAATGATTATTCACATTATAAAATGATGAGTAGAATTTGTAGATATAAACAAAATGAGTGATAGTGTGCTACTAATAAACCGAGTTCGTCCATTCAGAAAACCACACATTACTAAACACATCATGCAACAGCGCTCAAATTAAGTCCAGTCTAATCTGTTGTTCATATAAGCATCAAACCTGAGGCTTTTTTATAAGTTATTTTACATTCTATCAGGTTGATGTGCTTTTATTTTATATTTGTCAGCAGTTGAGATGACTTTTGTGTGACCTGGGTCCAGGGTAGTGGCAAGGTTCCTATTTCCAATCAATCTCGCCTTATAAAATTAAATCATAAGGAACTTCAGAAAAATAAATTTAAGCCTAAAAATAGAGTTCACATATTTTGTGCTAGAAAAATACATTATTCACTTTTCATCATTATGTTTCATACGATATTTTATCTCTAGTGTTCATTTATTATTAAATTTCCTAAGCTGTCAAAATAGTGGCAAAAATCAAGATATTTTGTTCTAACATGATTTATGATGTCCTCTATCACCTATAAATATGATATTAAAAACTCAACTTATATGTGGAGAAACAAAAATAACAAATCCTGTTAAGGGGTAAACTAGACCACAACTGAAATAGTTGGGAGTAAATTGAACCAAATGTTAGTTTAGGGGTTATCTGGACATAGGCCAAACTTGGGGGAGTAATTTGGACTTTTCCCCATGCTAAATAATCTAAGAACCAAAAAAAAAAAAAAAGCAATGAAACTTACCACCAAATATCCAAAATTAAAGCCAGTTCCAATTACGAGCAAATGTGGTTGGTTCCTCATTATACTTGAAGGAGAAAGATAAGACCTGCATAACAAATAACAGGGACCTAAGTGTATTATAGACATTACTGAAGCTCTATCCTATACAGTATACAATGATACATTTTCCAGTTGGCACACCAGATAGTAACCCCAGCTAACAGTGCAATAAAAGGAAGGATCTGCAGCCAAAGTATAAAAAAACGTAAGAAAACAAACTTAAATATAAAATAACAGCACATTGAGGCTGCCAAACACAAGATAGTTATGTAATATAGACTAAAGAGCCAATATAATATAAAAACACAAGATAAATGTTCAGGAGGGAACTAGATATCTATAGTTTTTTTCAGCACTGGCAGTGCAAACATATATAAACTTCATGAAAAAACATTATACTAATGGGAGCAATACTAATGGGAGCAAAGTTGAAAATGTATGCAAAAGAATACACATTTCTTTTCAAAAAACTAACCCTTCCTTTGCTTACTTGCTTAGCGTGTTTCCAAAAGAACAGTAGCAAGCCAATATACTGGTATCGTTAACAAATTCTATTCATCCGCATATGGGAAAAGTCAAAAGCTTACCATGGCTAATGCTAATGCCATGCTTCCTTTTCGTGCCTCAACTACCTCTTGGACATTGCTGACACTGGACAACAAAAGAATCACTTCTAAGCAAAGATTGATCATATGAAACAGTCACATTAATTAACTATTATTCTTGCTTCACATTGTGGTAATTATTGAAATCACTAGCAAAGGAAGTACAATTTATAAAAATAGAAGGATATTGCAAGCAGTTCTGGGGAACGAATACAAAGGACAGTAACTGAGTAACATATTGGTAGACCCAATTGTTATCAAATATACGAGAAACATATAGCACAGTTATATTTATCAATTATCATTATTGTTTTGTCCCAAGTCACTAGTTACATTTATCAATTCAAGAAACTGGACAAATCAGTATTTCTGTGTAGTTCCATAATAGTTCTGGATGCTCAATGCAAAGAGTTAGGGAGTAGAGGAAAAGGAAGAGAAGCTTACTTGGATCTAACAGTAGGTATAACAGCACACACAATCATAAGAATCAGCACAAGAACATATAAGGGGATTTCAATTTCTGAAACAAGAAAAAGAAGAACTTTAGAAATAATTACAGTAATAATCATGTGAGGCCGTGAGCATTGCACTTCTGGCAAACAGACCCAGCTGACTAAAGAAATAGATATCACATTGTAGCAAAGAACACAGAAATACTAATATGCTTGCAGTCAACTATCATGCCAATTAGGCATAAAGGAAAAAGTAATGCTGTGTTCGCATAATATGGTGACGTCATCTGATAGATCCAAGAGTACATACCCGAAAGAAATGGAAGTGGAATCCAACCAAGAAAGGGTAGTGATTTCCGAAAATCCTGAGCCCACCATTCAGCACCTAGTTTAAGAGAACAAATAACATGAATGTAAACATTCTGATTTTGGATAATCAAGAATGTAACAGAGATTTGAAGAAAGTTAATGCATATCAAGATTTGTTTATAGGGGAAATTACCAGTAAGAAATGTAAACAAATGGGATACATAGATCAGCATCAGGCCCTCCGTTGGTCCATTTATTGTAGGGAGAATGAGTGTATTTGTAAAGAAACTGGTGACAAAAGTGTAAACACAGATAATTAGCAGACGTAAAAAACTACACATTAAGAACATCAGTCCAGCACTGCAAGATGTAAAACTTATTACAGAAAACTATAAATTTTCTTGTGTGAAATCATTTGCAACAACAGAAGACACAAGGTCGAATGCGTTGGTAAACATCAGCTGCCTCATAGGCTGTCTCATGCAATGTCACATAGCCACATAACCTCAGTGCCTAGGTGGCACTGAGGTTCCAAGCACCATCCACCACAACTAGCGCCTGATCATCACAGAGCAGCCCCCCTAAACAATGATGAGGCGATAGGCACCACCTCACCCCACTGACAGTCTAGCTCCTTAGCACTTTTTTAGACACTGTCAGACTTGTTAAGAAAATGGAAAAAGAAAACACCAAGTCACCAATGTGTTCCCTTGGAAGACAGGAAGTAATCATGAATCAATCCACATTAGAGCTATTTTGTCACATTTTATCATATTACATTCCGTTGAATATTAAACAATAACATTCAAAAAGAAATTCAATAACATTCAAACTAGATAACTTAATGCCACAATCGGTAGAGCCTATAAGCCTAAGAAGCTTTTACTATACCAAGCACTGTGAAATCTAATCATTTGAGTGATAAGAAATTCAGAACACATAGTGACATTTGGGGGGAAATACCAAATGTTGCTCAAATTAAAGTACAAAATGGGTTAAGGATCTTACTGTTCCCAGGTTGCAAGATAGAATGGGACAGCAGCAACCACCCAGAACCAGAATGTCAATCCTCCACACATCAAGGTGCTTCCAAGGGCCAAAGCTTCAAACTAACAAAAAATCAGGGAAACATCTCAAAGGTGAAAAGAGAAGGAAAAGGTGTAAGGGCTTAGAAAATCCTTACAGCACAGGCAAGTGCATCACATCCTGTAAAATAGCAATTTAGATATGTATAAGATAAGATGTCATGCTAATAGAGATGGGAAAAGGGAAAATGATGTCTAAAAAGTACCATGATCAAAAAGTTCTCCAAGAGGGCTTGATGAGCTAGTACGCCTCGCTTGTTTACCATCAACAGCATCAAAAGTCTAGCATGGAGGCAATATTATACCGTCAGAGCAAGATGAGTTTATCAAACTCTTATCAAATTTATGAGCAAGCTGCCATCGTCACCAGTTTAATCAGACATCCAGTGAACCATTATGCATACCAGCAGATAACAAAATAGAAAAAAAAATTCTGGACTTTTTAATGTCAATAATACCATTTCAAATACATTCTGACTAGTATGAACAGACTAGAGTTTGGGAAGTTGTTTGTATCTCCAGATTTAATACAATGTCATAGTTGTTTGCAAAACAGGTTTGTAACTTTCGATGATGCATGGTACCAATAATGCAGAGTGCAAACTAAATTGTACCAGTCCAATAAAACACAGAAAAGGCACAGGGTTAATGCTAATTAGTACATTGGCGAATGGCAAAAGAGTGTCTTTCCAATTTAACTTCATGAAACATGTTTCATTGTCTTTTCTGACAGTGACTATTAATTTGACCATTCTAAAGCATGTTTGAATTGAAATTGGACTCAATTGTCCATTTAGAATCTCAATTGTCCATTTAGAATATCATGATTAGTTAGTGCCACAAACCTGGTACAAGAAGAGGAGTAATCCATGGGCAAGATGAACCCACCTAGGGGGAGCAGTGTCAAGGCGAGGCGAATATATCTGCATAATCACCAAATCAGCAAACGATGGGTTCTATGCATGATATAGAATGCATCAAAAGAAGCACAGGTTGGGATCTTAACAGCCAATTAACAGCTTCACAAAACTACAACTAGTTCAAGCAAGAAAGACTTACATAGCCAAGCAGCGCTGATAGGACTAAGAATGAAAATCCTGTAAGTGTGATCTGAAATGTCGGAAAGCATAGCCATGTACTGCATCAGATGAGATGAATCCAACAAAGAATTGACAATGTGGTCATCGATCTCTTACCATGTTTGGTCTATTTGTGAATCCATACATGCAAATGAAGAAATTTATAAGTTAGCACAGAAGTTTTGATAGGGAAAGAACAAGGCGCAACATGAAACTTAATGCTTGTACTGTGCTAAAGCTTAATTTAACACAGGGGTGAGAGCCTAGGTGTTGTGATGGCGATTCTCTGTGTTGGGTGGTCAAGCTGTGATCTCGCACATAAACTCGCTTTTCTTGCTTAACTGAAAGGCAATGCTCCAGCCAATTCGTTAAGCTTAATTTGCCAAAAAGTCAGATATCTACAAAATGGAGCCTAAGAGCAATTTGCTGTTTGCTCTCCACACCACAATTGCTTTGTTGTACAAGAAAATCATTGAGTCAAAACTCACTGTTCACATGTGGAAGTAAGCGCATAGAATCTACCGGCTACTAAAAAATGGAAACAGTAAAATAACATAACAAGCTAACACACATACACAACTGCCTGTAAAGCCATTCAGTTTTAGATAGCAACAGTATGTCATCGTATTAATCCCTTAATCTTAAGCGCCTTCTTATGCCTTCTGAAGTATTCCCTCCCATAGACCATAGTGATCTTGTTCATACCATCCTAACCGGGCGTTCTGCGCATCTCCAAATTCAAATATTCCACTACAACGCCACATACAAACATCTAATCCTTCTCTAGCCATACTTGCAAGTTGTTACTGCCCTTACAAATTGGGAATGGGCAGTAACAGCAAGCACTCAACCACAACAGTAAGAAGGCACGCAGAAGGAGACCAATCGAACGCCCAAACAGGATTCGGAACTAGTCACAGGAAAAATAACTCATTACCAGGATCGATCGCTCGCACGCACGCGTGGACTAACCACTAGTAGAGCAGTAGTAGGTCGTGAACTGGAGCGCACGCTCACACACGAACAGCACAAAAAGGGAGGGGAAGGGGATGGAGATACTCACGGCATCCATAGCGGGAAGAGGGTGACGCATCGGCTCCAGAAGGGCTGGAGCACGTACTTGGCCACCACGGAGCGGTCCTCCCCGCTGTACCTGTATCGCTTCAGCGTCTCCACGCCGTGCGCGCCGATAAACCCCATCGGGCTCGCCGCAGCGCGAGAGCGAGAGCGGAGTGGGGGCGCTCGGAGGTGGAGGGGACCGGGTGGTCTATAGGTTTTGGAAGCCCGAGAAGGGGACGCGATTGCGGAGGGCTGCAGAGTGGTGGGGTGGCGGCGGCGGCGAGGCGCCGAGGCCTGAGCCTTGGGGAGGGAGGAGCGGATCTTGGCCAAGGCAGGCAACGCGTGGTATATTCGTCACGGTCCGCGTGTCAAGTGGGGCCCGTACGTTTTGAGTACGAGACTGGGAACCGACCGGAAGACGACACCTGTCTGACTCCTCAAAACTGAGCAAGGTGTTGTAGTATCAAAAAAAAAAAAAAAAAAAAAACTGAGCAACGTGGATATCCGCGGTCGATTTTTTAAAAAATTGCACCTACTGGAGTACGGTAATTCGACCCTGTATGCATTGGTACTATGCTACCATGCAGACATGCAGCATCACAAATCTGATGTGGATGTTACTATTCCACCATTTCTGTCTTACCATGGTAAAATGATTCTGTAGTATCACTCGCTTTGCTTAACAACAAGAATACCTAGCCAAAACTCGTTTACCAATTACTCCCTCTATCTCAAAACATGTAAATCTTGTTTCCCCATAAGTCAAAGATTCTTAATTTTGACTCGATATATATGATGAAGTATTAACATTCATATAATAATAATAAGTATTATTAGATTAATTATAGAATATATTTTATAATAAATATAAGTTAAGATATGAATGTACATAATGTCTTCTAGAAACTTGGTCAAATATTAGGTTCTGTTGACTCATCGTAAAACGAGATTTACATGTTTTTTTTAAGATAGAGGGCTTTCTAATAGGGATCATCAAAACAACGATTTTACCCCTGTCAGGGCTCAATCCGAAGGAAATTATGCGGAAGCTTTGCAAAATTATTCGTCTTCGTTTTCAGCTACGCTCGCTCGAGAGTTTCCACAACTACGGGTTTCAAAATCCACACGATCTTATGTGTTTTTCAGCTAACACATGAAAGACATGGTCCTTTTGACAACCTTTGAATTTCAACTTAAAACGGAAGTGCAAGACGCACAAAATTTTCCGGATACCAAACTGGACTAGTACATGGATGCTCATGTTCTAGGCTGGCAAGCTTGAGTTACACTATAGTGGATCTATGTCCTTGTACTATCATCAAACATTTCAGGGAACCAAACTCAGTAGTACAGGTCTGCATGTACATATCTGTACAATTCCCTTTCTTCGCAATGTGATGATTCCTTCAAGTTTCAGACTGCAAAACTCGAGTAAGTACAGGGACAAGTGTTATGCTCAAATTCTATTAAACATAATTAACAGGAAAATCATCATCTATTGATGCTTGACAGCATTGTTTGTCATGTCCAATTTATCCCAAACAATGTTGTGTACGGGAGCTAACTTTGTAGTTTCTCATGACCACAAATTAAATGGATGAGAACTTGATGATCGCCAGGGTGTATGGTTAGAATGGATTTGACTCAGCACAACCATCTTCTACATAAAAGTTTCTCTACAACATATATAAATAAAAATAACAAAAGGAAGACTTTCTTTTGATGGTCTACCTCCCTCCATGCGATCCCAAAAAAGAAAGGAATCACTCTTTTACTCCCATCGTCTGCCTCCCTCCATGCGATCCCAAAAAGAAAAGGAATCACTCTTTTACTCCCACACGCGCGACAATCAGGGAAACTTGTGCATGCAAATCAATCCATGCAATGAAAAAGGAAACCACCATAGTTAAACACTTGTACATGCAAATCAATCCATGCAATGAAAAAGGAAACCACCATAATTAAGCACTTGTGCATGCATCTTGATCAATCACACCAATCAAGAAGGAAACCACCATCACCCTCATGGGACCACCCCTCCTAATGACATCGAAGTCACCACCGCACCAAATGTCGCGCACGGGAAAGAAGGAGGACGCTGTGACGCCACACGATCTGGCACATCCTCATCAACGTCGAGGTCGTCCTTGGGTCGGCCACCATGGCTACGACCACCACTCCACACCCGAGCAGCGCAAGTCGGATGTGAACCGGTCTAAAGGGTGGTCATGCTGCCGAATCTTGTGCGCGGCTGCCATGGCATGAGTCATACAACAGCAGGCGTCTGTCAAATCCATTCAAAATTTTCCTTCGATCGGGCTCCCGGTGCAGTGGTGCGGCGGCAATCTAGCCATGGAGATGCTGCAATACTGCTCTTCCTTCTTGAGTTCCAGGTCACGGATCTAATGAGCTTAGGTTCTAGCAATAATTTCTAGGTTGCTCAATGTTTGTTGGCCTACTGAGTAGACAATTGATGAATTACTTAGGCCGTCACTTCTTTACGAACATTTGCAAATATTACTCAGCCATTAATTCCAAAACAAGTGATGAATTATTTATGCTGAGTTTTAGATAGTCATGCAGCCTTGTGAACTTTATTGCCTTTGACTATCCTCTATATGATGATCTTATACACGAGAGATTGGTAACGACTGTTGTGTTTGTTATTTTGACAGAGCAACTATTGTGCATAAAAAAACAGTAGCTAGACTATTGTGATAAGAGGTTTATGCTATTTTTGACAAGCTATCAGTAGTCGTTTGTCGTTTTCGTTCCAATGATGTCGAGCGGCTCTATGTTATCTTTTCGTGTGATCCTTGTTGTTTATAAAAAGGGTTTTTTTATCCCGTAGCACCGCATGCGCATGCGAACAGAAGCCGTTGTCGGTGTTTGTTGTTTGAGGTGTTAGTTAGGCCCTAATTCAGTAGTATCTCTGATAGCCTCATCCAGATTCCTAGCGTAACACCCAGTATTCGCCAGCACTTCAGTTAGCATATGGACAAAACTCTTCTGTTCAAAATCCACTGGATATACACATCGCTGTCACTTTGGACATCAACCCTTCATCTGCAGTAAAGAAGTCAATAGACTGATCTAGTATGGCTATTTAGAGCGTCCACACTATATTGAACCGACCCTGGGTGTTGCGACCCACGAATGATATTGGATGTCATCTGTTATTCATTCCACCATGTTTCGAACCGGGAACGACTCCATGCGTAGGCTCTCGCAGTCTTCCTCTTCCTCCTGCATGTGTGCATGCATCCACGATTTTTTTTTTCTTCGGGTTCCATTCATCGCTTCCGCTCCTTGATCGACTCAGCCTCACAAAGCCATTGATCCTGCCAATCCAGGTTTCTACTAGCCACCTACTTATTCGGCGTTGGCTTGACTATTTTGCCTTCTTCCGAGATTCGACTTAGAGCTTCATCCTCTACCTCCGGCGACAAAAAAAAAATCCTTCGGTCGCCTGGACGTGTCCTTCCTCTCCAGCTCCGTTGACCCCCCTTTCAACCAACGCTTTGGCGCGGTCTTTTCCATCCGGTTGTATGCGCCATTGGCGCCCCTACGGCCCCTTGCCGGCGAACTTGTCGTCGTCAACGTCTCCGATGCAGTTGTTGTGCTTATCCGGTCGCAAGACCAAGTTGCAATTCGGTCTTCTTTAGAGAACCTTTATGTAATGTGGTTGCTTAATATATTATAAGTTGTTGATGTCAACAAAAAAAATGTATGGGAGCGGGTTCGATTTTCTCATTTATTTATTGTATAGGAGCGGCTAGGAACTGCACACTACCGGTGCTCTTATTCACAAGTGAAATCATACTTCCACTTAGTAGCCATAGATAATGCTTGAATTAGTTTCGGCTTGTTTCAACTTATTTTTACAACTGAATCATCCGAAATCAACCTTTTTATCGATCAGTGGAACAACCTTTTAGGACAATGCCAACCTGCATATAATAAGTCTTTGCAGGTAATAAACTTTATACGCTGGACTTGCTTTTTAGGACAATGCTAACCTGCATATAATAAGCCTTAGGCCTCATTTAGCAGGGCTTCTCCAGTAGTTTTAGGAGCTGTTTGGAGCTTTTTATGTCAAACGGGGTAAAACAAAACGACTTTAATCAAGAAGTCCCTTAAATCGTGCTCTCATAAAGGTTTGAGTTAGGAAGATAAAAATAGTAGCTTCGCCTCATCGTACGTCGCGTTCTGTGGGAGCATGTCTACATGTGCAGCCATTTTGCCTATCAAAACAACTCTAGCTCTACGGATAGAGTTGTCCATGTAGCCGAAGCCTAAAACGGGCCCTTAGTAGGTAATTAAAGAGTAACAAACTTCTATGAAAGTTTAGATATAGAATATTGCAGCGTACAACCAAATAGAGCCTATTATTATATATATTATTATATGGTGTGTCGTATGCACAATCTCCGCATAAGACTAAGAGAAGGTAGATAAGAGCGGTGTTCTGATGAAAAGAGCGTGAAGTAGTTTAGGGGTTGTGCTGGCTATGCACAGTCACTCTGGGAGAGAGAGCAATCTCATTAGGCCATGAATGGGCCAATACCGTGTGGCAGGCCAAATCCAGATTCGTCTAGATTTAAGTTGTGAAACAGAACCAACAATCGTTGGAGGCGGTATCAATGGTTGCTCCCGATCATTGATACTGCTGCGTGAAGCCCCCGGGACCTCCACCGCTGGCCCCTGAGAGCCCCGCTTGAAAGGTCCCTTGTGGTTTTTGGTAATTGAGTGTCAACATTAGGTGAACTAATATGTGTGATTGAGATTATACACAGGAGATTAGTTCACACGAGATGACGCAATGAAGGAGCTTTATTACACATGAGACATGACATAGAGTCATGTGACCAAGGTGGTGAAGATCAAGACAAGGCTTGGCTTGATGGACCGGTTGCAAGTGTGAAGGGCAAGTCGAGGGACTTGGCGCCGATGGACCCGACGCAACGGTGAAGAGCAAGTGAGATCAAGATCGATGGACCAAGAAGGTCATATGATGATATGAAATGGATCATATCATTCTTGTTCGTGTTGGTGCATGTGTTGCATTGGCACTTGGAAGATGGAGCGGAATGGAAATGCGCAAGGCAAAGGTATAACCTTTAGGGCATTTCATTTCGCCGGTCATGAGGAGCTTAGAGAAGTTTATGACCGGGTTGAGGATAGATGGCCGTACTATCAAGAGGGGCAAACTTGTTTGCATATTGGTCATCTAGTGCCACTTGAGCGATCTAACTTTGCGATGTGTTAGGATCGAGTGGCGTGCTAAGAGCTAACCCGTCCTTTGAAATGATTGTGAAAATGCGAACACACATGCACATGGTGTTGTTCACTTGGTGGTGTTGGCACATTTGCAAAGGCGGCGGAGCGAGGCGGGATTCGCGCTTTCGAGAAAATGAAATGGCTATTTTCTATTGCGCCGGATGCATCGTGGTGGAGAAACCTTGCTATTCCTCGTGCTCAAGTTTGGTATACTTGTTGGGTAGCAAGGTGGAGAAGTTAGAAACGACGCGGCGATGAAACGGAGGTTTTAACGCCGCTACCGACGCCGCCCCGCGCGCGCGCTGGCGCGTCGGCGCCGGCCGGGTCGGGCGCTGATCGACGCGTCCGGCGCGCACCGGGCGGACGCGTGAAAACCGGTCCAGCGTCCGGCGCTGTGTATCTGAAATCCAACAATGGGAGGTGAACGCCGCCGACGCTGGCGCTGGCGTCCGGCCCGCGCACGGACGCAGATCCGCAGAGGGTGTCACGCGGGGTCGCCCGACGCGCGGCGCTGGCGCTGCAGGCGGCGTGCGCCTAAGCGTCGTCGGCGATGTACACCGACATTCGACCGATTGGTCGGTTTGAACGGCGCTGGCGGCGTCCGGGCCGCGACGGCCGGCGCGGCGTCTGGCGCCGTGGCCGGAAATCGCGAAGTTTGACCCTAACGGTTCTATTTTTGGCTTAGGCCTATAAATAGATGGGGTGGCCGGGCTTTGGCCGGCAGCTCGGCACCTTGGGACTTTGTGTCCATGCTTGAGAGTGCTTGAGAGCCCTCCCACTCACATATGCTTGATATCGTTCATCCGATTGAGTGAGAGATCGAGTTCTAGTGCGTTGCGTTGAGAGATCGTATTCGTGGCACTAGGTGATCGTGTTACAAGCCGGTGTGCTTGTTTCTCTTGGAGGTTGCCACCTCTGGGACGGCTTGGTGGCAAGAGACTTCGTGAAGCACGCAAAGGAAGCTTGTTGTAACAGAACCTCCTAATTACCGGGCCCACCTGCACCTGTCATTGTCCCAAAGACCTCTGACAGCTGTGCAGATACACCCGATAACTTAAGAAGCCCTGTCGGTGTCATCGAAAACCCCGATTACACCACTCATACCAGGATCAACAAAGGAGTAGCTACAACATTACAACATTTGTTACAAAAATATAAATCAGAGTGCGGAAGAATAATAACATAATTTTACAAAAATATGAGTAAGTTACATTTGAGTAAACTTAACTTAATTTGCGGAAGCCGAGTAGACTAGAAGATAACCGGATCATGTCGCGCCCACCGACATAACCTTGGTTAACAAAGACGAGTCAACACCGCAACAAGGGTCAAAGAACCCCGAGTACTTTGAGTACTCAACAAGACTTACCCGACAAAGAAAAGAGGAGAAGACTCGGGAATGCTTTGGTCTTAGGAGTCAAGGTAAGGCTTTAGCAAGAATCAAGAACTCTTTTGCGCGAAAAAGCTTACTATAAGTGAATCCTTACTTTTAATATTTTTAATTCAGAATAGTAGCTCATATACTCTAGGTTATCCTATTCTAGAGCAAACATATTTTTCTTATTCCAACTCTCTTTCCTCAAAAACATATTCCATCATTTACTACGATGAAGGTCGTGAATCGGGTCTCCTTCTCCGAGAAGCAACGGCGATTCATGAACCGATTATACCCACCGGGGATCCCTAACCACCACGACATATGTAGCACTTAAGCTTGCATATATCAACCCTTACTCGGTTCGTCCAAAACGGACTGGGTCCATCGCCACCCGAGAGCACAAGATACTCCACCTCCCTACCCCGTCCCTAATGACGGTTTGACCAAAGAGGGTGGGTACACGCTACTCCCGCCATCTCTCCACTCCCGCTTGCGGTTGTCCATTCCCGATTTGGCACACCCCCCGAGATCGCTTACCGGGGCATGTGGCGATTAGTTTCGTCGACCGGGTGATCGCCAATCGACGTGCCATTGACCAAAAAGGTCTCGGGCGCGCAATATGCGTTCAACACGTCCCGATTTCACTCGGGCCAAACAACGGACGGTCCTTAAACGATCAACACGGGACAAGCACAGCTAGGTATCCCGCCGGCTTTCAACCTACGTCCCGTCGATCTCAAGTTCATCACTACCATATGTATTCTTCCTCGAACCACCATCGGGGTGTTCTCTTTTCCATAGCCGGGAGGAACAAAGATAAAACTTATATCTCGCGAACGATGAAGCCATCATTCGACTTCTACCGAAGTCTAGGCATTACTAAGCATAAAAGATCGACCTACACACATACTAGTGGGATAAATTCGGAATAATCAGATCAAGGTAATCATGCAAAGAACGGTATCAACCAACTCCTACTAACTTAATGCACATTGCACTAGACTTAAGGTGAATAAAACATTTATAAAATAGCGAAGGGTTTTATGCTCGGGGCTTGCACGTATTACATGGGAAAGTCGATCCTGTAGAAAGATTGTCGAAGTCAAACTTGACATCATCCTTATCGACGGACGGATCTTCTCTGAAGCTTGATCATCGCGAACCATATCAACACCTTCTCCAAAGCTTCATCAACACGATCCGACTCACTCTCGTATACTCTACACGTAGATGATGATGCATGCTTTAGCGTGATGGAATGGTAAACATGATGCTTGATGATGCATGAAATAATAAACACTTGAGTACAACTTTCCTTCACGATAAAGTTGCAACCCAACAAAACCAACTTGTTGAACTACTCTACAAGATATCATCACCATTGCCTAAGGAGTTCTCAAGGACCACTTAATTGTGATATGATCCAAGATTCACAAAACAATCCAAAAGCACACATCAAACCTAGGTCATTTATACTAACTACTCTCTTTTTCTAATTAAACAAATAAAGCATAAAATAGAAAATAATTTAAACATTTCAAAATGACCCCAAACTTTTTATACAAGTAGGTCACATCATAAAAAACAGTACCAAATAAATTTTCATGATTTTTGAATAAATATTTTATTTTCTAAAAATTATAGAATATGCATTTTTCAATTAAAGATTGTATTTTTAAATCATGCAAGAACTACTCAAAATCAAAGTTTCAAATTTTTTCATGGGTAGACATACTCCTAGGAAGGTTCTACAAAAAGTTTCAGAATTTTTGAAGCACTACATAAATTCATATGAAATTCACAAAATAGGGCACTATTCAAACAAAGGAAATTGAATAAACAATTTTTAAAACAAAACCGCCTTCGGGCGAAAAGTCGGCCCAAAGATCGTGCTTTCGGCCCGACACTGTGCTCATAGGCCGCCCACAGAATAGTAACAAACCGCCCAGCTCGCCTGTTAAAGCCCGGCCCGGCAACTTTACAAAAAAAAAAAAGACCTTGAACTTTTATAAATTTACGATAAGTACAAAGCACTATTTACATGAGTCACAAGGTTTTCTCACCTAGCCCCCGGACTTGTTCCAATTTCAACCCGAGGTCCCTCGCGCGAGTTTGGAGCGGAGGAGGCACCGGAGCTTGTTGTTCCCGGGCCAGAGAGGCGGCACGGCCGCGGCGATGGAATGGTGGGGAAGCATCACCATGCTCGGGCTCACTGATGGTGGTCGCGGCTTGCCCCGGCGTGGTGTCGCGAGGACGCGGCCACTCGCAATGGGCGTTCACGGCGGCGGCGGCGGCGACAGCGGCGGTGCGCTGCGGGGGCGCGGCGGCGCCCGTGGAAAGAGCGCGGAAGGGGCGGCGCGGTTAGGCAAGGCGATGGAGGTGGTGGCTCGGCCTAGCACGGCCCGGTGGTGACGCTGCCACGCTGCGTCGCAAGCCGAGATGGCGTCCATGGCGGACGGCCGCGGCGGGAACGGTGTGTGCAACCGATTAGGCCGCCCGACGCGATGCGAAAGAAGTCAAGGAGGAGCGCTAGGAAGAGGCGGAGCTTCGACCGAGATGGAGAGGATGGAGACGCTGTGGTGACGGCGGCGCAGCGCGGCGGAGCTAGGACGCGTCGGCGTCGGCGAAAAAGAAGAAAGGAGAAGAAGACGACGACCTCGCCGTCTTTAAAGAAAAGGGAAGAGGACGGGGACGTGGCGAGGTGCTTCGCGAACTCGTCCCGTGGTGGCTGACGTGCCGCGAGGACGACCCGAAGCGTCGAGACGAGCCACGGCGTCGTCGGGCGATCGGCCGGCATGGGCGTCCATTCGCGGCATCGTAGCTCCCAAATCTAACCCTTTTCTGAATTTCGTCAAATTCTCCCCAAATTTGAACTGAACTCGAAAAATTCCAAAAGTGACTTAGGCTAATTTTTCAAGATCTACAATTTTCACAATTGGAAGATTTTCAAATTCGGCCTCTAAATATGACTTTTTGAAATGCAGTTCAAAATTTTGAAATTTGAATTCAAAATTACTTTCAAATTTATTCAAAAACTTCAAAAACTTTGTACACCTCTTTTGTACATCAAAACAAGATCTACAACTTGGCTTTTGGAAATTTTTGCAAATTTTGCTTAGATTTTGAATTATGGAAAAGGGGGTAAAAGAGAGAATAGAAATTAGGGTTTTCGAAGCTCAATTCAAATTTGAATTTGATTCAAATTTCAGATTCCCAACCTATTCTATCCAACCCTCACATAACAACACACTTAGAATCAAAAACATAAAATAAACTTAATTTTGTCTAATCCATGACTTAATCGATAAGTAACACCGGGGTGTTACGGCCTTTCCCCTTATCGAATCTCGTCCCGAGATTCGAACGAGAATGAGAAGGGGAGAAAAACGATTAACATACACAGATCTAAAAGTACACTCAGAGAGAATACATGACTTTGAAAACTAAACCACTCAGATCTAGAACAACACAGCTAAGAGCAGGGACGAACAACTAAGCGCCTAATCAAACAGCCTCGATAAGCGAGGGCAATGAAGGAACAACAGGATAATGATTATCCAGAACATGGCAAAAGACCAACAGATCCAGAAACAGGACTGTGAACACTCGATCATTGCAAGCGCCAAGATGAAAAGCATCCCGAGAACAAAAACTTCAACGAACGCCATATCGGGTAGCTCTATGTCCATCCGCTCCTTCCTTCCGGCTTGGTAGCTTTCCAATCTTCCTCACGACGAGATCCGGTGGAGAGAAACAACTCACGAGCTCTACTCGATCCAAGATGGAAAAGGAAAAGGGCGTGTAGAAGATTTTATAGCTTGGTGGGCAGGGATAGTGCACAACACGTCGGGAAGTAGACCGAGTGGAAGAGCATTACCGGTGGTGCTGGACAAGATTGACCATGGCACACTTCTACTGCAACCCAAGGTGGGGAAAAAAAAAAAGGAGAGGATGAGAGGAGGGATTCACCGCAAGGAGGCGTGCGAGAGGCCGTTCTAAAAGGCGAGAAGAAGGGGGTCCGCACGGGACGAGGGCGAAGCGCCGAGCCGACACGAGTACGGATAAAGGAGGGGCGCACGCCGCGCAAGGACGACGAGTGCGGCACAACGCCGCCGATCCACGAGCGAGGCGGGCAATGACGCAAACACGCACGCAGCGGGAGAGGGGCCGGGATGCTCACGGCGTTCAACAAACACGTGGCGGCAACAAGATGCCACAATGATCCCGACCTTCGAAATGGTTAAACGTAGTCCTTATCTACCACTTCTTGTAGTCCGTTAATGTTGATGTCGGTGACTTGCTCTTCAAGGGTCACCTTTTCTTGTAACTTTCGTAAGAAACTCACAAAGCAACCGATCCGATATACGAGTCCCCGGATAGAGTACAAACAACACCCAACATTGATAAAATTCATTCATGAAAACTAACTTATTAAACATCTAATAAATTCACAAGAATTTACCAAGCTCTCTATCACAATCAAAAACAAAAACCTCATTTCATAAAACATATGAAACACCTCATGTGCACTATATATAAACACTAAAATCAATATATGCAATGCAATGATATCTACTTATAATGCGAAGAAGATGATCATGAATAAGCTGAATATGAAGGTCTTTCCCCCTTAACAAAATCAAATTCGAATTTGAAGGTGACAAATCCCGTGGGACAAGTAATGGGGAAAGAAAATGTGTCAAATATATATTGACTTATAAGAAATTTTGTAAAACAATAAAGTTGATATCAAAATTGCAACCCGTAAGCAAAAGGTGATTGCAACCGATAAGGTTTTTTTGGAATTTCTAGAGAAGTATGGATATGGATTTCCAAAAGAGTTTACAAAGAAGGAGAAAACACCTTAATTATGGACTATAGTGAATCATGACCATAGACCCCGACATAAGCGAACGCTGGCGGTATTTTCTTATGGTCGCAAATCCATAGGAGACCCTGTGTTTCGACGCTATTTCACGGTCACGGATCATGGTTCCACTATAGGACACAACTATTGCAACTCTCAACCAACACTTGTCGACTATCAATAGGAAGGATTGACATGTGCCGAAGCCGAAAAGAATCAAAACTCGACACATGCATGAATTGAGAAATCAAGGAATAGTCCGAGGCTTTTAAATAGAGTTAACATGGCAAGGTGCAAGCTCCTAAAAATTGGAACTTATGAAGCAAAAATTTTCAAATGGAAGTCCATTAACCAAAAACTTGGTATAGGACGAAATTTAGGACAAACAACTATAAAGAAAAATAGTTATCCTAAAAGAAAAGGAGGAAGTCTCATATTATGATGATATGATGCATGCTCGTCCTATACGTCTTTACAACATTAGGAGTATTCTACCTTCGTCATGTTAGATGTTAGTAGATTATAGGGCTTTACTTTATGTACTATCTTCTCTCGCACCAACGAAATATTGAAAAGCACTTAGCGTAACATTGTCGGTGAAGTTGACTCCCCGCTTGTTCTTCAAAAGATGACATGAAACTTCTTGAAATCTTTTACTTGACTCGTCGGAAAAATCTTCATGAAAGCTTCCAAAGAAGCATAAGAAAAGAAAGAAGATCATTTTTAAGTTGTTACTTTCAAAAACTTTTAGATTACAAAATCATTTTGAAGTTTTCAAAAGTAATATTGTAGCCGGTCCTAAGTATGAGCTCGATACCATTCATAATGAACCTCCTAATTACCGGGCCCACTTGCACCTGTCATTGTCCCAAAGACCTCCTCGACAACCGTGCGTGCATACACCGATAACTTAAGAAGCCACGCCGGTGTCATCGGAAACCCCGATTACACCACTCATACCGAGATCAACAAAGGAGTAGCTACAACATTACAACATTTGTTACAAAAATATAAATCGAGTCTTGGAAGAATAATAACATAATTTTACAAAAATATGAGTAAGTTACATTTGAGTAAACTTAACTTAATTTGGCGGAAGCCGAGTAGACTAGAAGATAACCGGATCATGTCGTGCCCACCGACATAACCTTGGTTAACAAAGACGAGTCAACACCGCAACAAGGGTCAAAGAACCCCGAGTCTTGGAGTACTCAACAAGACTTACCCGACAAAGAAAAGAGGAGAAGACTCGGAATGCCGGTCTTAGGAGTCAAGGTAAGGCTTTAGCAAGAATCAAGAACTCTTTTTGCGAGAAAAGCTTACTATAAGTGAATCCTTACTTTCAATATTTTTAATTCGAATAGTAGCTCATATACTCTAGGTTATCCTATTCTAGAGCAAACATATTTTTCTTATTCCAACTCTCTTTCCTCAAAAACATATTCCATCATTTACTACGATGAAGGTCGTGGGAATCGGGTCTCCTTCTCCGAGAAGCAAACGGCGATTCATGAACCGATTATACCCAAACTGGGATCCCTAACCACACGACATATGTAGCACTTAAGCTTGCATATATCAACCCTTACTCGGTTCGTCCAAAACGGGATTTGGGTCCATCGCCACCCGAGAGCACGCGATTACTCCACCTCCCCTACCCCCGTCCCTAATGACAGGTTTGACCAAGGGGTGGGTACACGCTTACTCCCGCCATCTCTCCACTCCCGGTCTTGCTGGTTGTCCGTTTCCCGATTTGGCACACCCCCGAGATCGGGCTTCTTCGGGGCATGTGGCGATTAGTTTCGTCGACTGGGTGATCGCCGGTCGAGGCGTGCCATTGACCAAAAAGGTCTCAGCGCAATATGCGTTCAACACGTCCCGATTTCACTCGGGCCAAACAACGGACGGTCCTTAAACGATCAACACGGGACAAGCACGGCTAGGTATCCCGCCGGCTTTCAACCTACGTCCCCGTCGATCTCAAGTTCATCACTACCATATGTATTCTTCGAACCACCATCGGGGTGTTCTCTTTTCCATAGCCGGGAGGAACAAAGATAAAACTTATATCTCGCGAACGATGAAGCCATCATTCGACTTCTACCGAAGTCTAGGCATTACTAAGCATAAAAGATCGACCTACACATACTAGTGGGATAAATTCGAATAATCAGATCAAGGTAATCATGCAAAGAACGGTATCAACCAACTCCTACTAACTTAATGCACATTGCACTAGACTTAAGGTGAATAAAACATTTATAAAATAGCGAAGGGTTTATGCTCCTGGCTTGCCTCATTATTACGAGGGGAAAGTCGATCCTCAGAGAAAGATTGTCGAAGTCAAACTTGACATCATCCTTATCGACGGACGGATCTTCTCTCGAAGCTTGATCATCGCGAACCATATCAACACCTTCTCCAAAGCTTCATCAACACGATCCGACTCACTCTCGTATACTCTACACGTAGATGATGATGCATGCTTTAGCGTGATGGAATGGTAAACATGATGCTTGATGATGCATGAAATAATAAACACTTGAGTACAACTTTCCTTCACGATAAAGTTGCAACCCAACAAAACCAACTTGTTGAACTACTCTACAAGATATCATCACCATTGCCTAAGGAGTTCTCAAGGACCACTTAATTGTGATATGATCCAAGATTCACAAAACAATCCAAAAGCACACATCAAACCTAGGTCATTTATACTAACTACTCTCTTTTTTCTAATTAAACAAATAAAGCATAAAATAGAAAATAATTTAAACATTTCAAAATGACCCCAAACTTTTTATACAAGTAGGTCACATCATAAAACAAGTACCAAATAAATTTTCATGATTTTTGAATAAATATTTTATTTTCTAAAAATTATAGAATATGCATTTTTCAATTAAAGATTGTATTTTTAAATCATGCAAGAACTACTCAAAATCAAAGTTTCAAATTTTTCATGGGTAGACATACTCCTAGGAAGGTTCTACAAAAAGTTTCAGAATTTTTGAAGCACTACATAAATTCATATGAAATTCACAAAATAGGGCACTATTCAAACAAAGGAAATTGAATAAACAATTTTTAAAACAAAACCGGCCTTCGGGCGAAAAGTCGGCCCAAGACTGTGCTCGGCCCGACACTGTGCTCATAGGCCGCCCACGAGAATAGTAACAAACCGGCCCGCCGCCTGTTAAAGCCCGGCACGGCAACTTTACAAAAAAAAGACCTTGAACTTTTATAAATTTACGAGATAAGTACAAAGCACTATTTACATGAGTCACAAGGTTTCTCACCTAGCCCCCTGGACTTGTTCCACTTACAACCCGAGGTCCCTCTGCTTGAGTTTGGAGCGCGGAGGAGGCACCGGAGCTTGTTGTTCCCGTCCAGAGGCGGCTCGCCGGCCGGCGATGGAATGGTGGGGAAGCATCACCATGCTCGGGCTCACTTTCGATGGTGGTCGCGGCTTGCCCCCGACGTGGTGTGCGAGGGGACGCGGCCACTTTCGCGGCGGCGTTCACGGCGGCGGCGGGCGACAAAGCCGGTCTGCGGGGCGCGGGCGGCGCCCGTGGAAAGAGTCACGGAAGGGGCGGCGCGATTAGGGCAAGGCGATGGAGGTGGTGGCTCGGCCTAGCACGGCCGGTGGTGACGCTGCCACGCCAGCGTCGCAGCCGAGATTTCCGCCCATGGCGGACGGCCGCGACGGAACGGTGTGTGCAACCGATTGCGCCGCCTGGACGCGATGCGGCGAGTCAAGGAGGAGCGCTAGGAAGAGGCGGAGCCGACCGAGATGGAGAGGATGGAGACGCCGTGGTGGGGCGGCGCAGCCAGCGGCGGAGCTAGGGACGCCGGCGTCGGCGTAAAAGAAGAAAGGAGAAGAAGACGGCGACCTCGCTCGCCTTTAAAGAAAAGGGAAGAGGACGGGGACGGGCGAGGTGCTTCGCGAACTCGTCCCGGTGGCCAGTGGCGCGCGAGGACGACCGAAGCTGCCGAGGACGAGCCACGGCGTCGTCGGCGACCGGCCGCATGGGCGTCCATTCGCGGCAATCAGTAGCTCCCAAATCTAACCCTTTTCTGAATTTCGTCAAATTCTCCCCAAATTTGAACTGAACTCGAAAAATTCCAAAAAGTGACTTAGGCTAATTTTTCAAGATCTACAATTTTCACAATTGGAAGATTTTCAAATTCGGCCTCTAAATATGACTTTTTGAAATGCAGTTCAAAATTTTGAAATTTGAATTCGAAATTACTTTCAAATTTATTCAAAAACTTTAAAAACTTTGTACACCTCTTTTGTACATCAAAACAAGATCTACAACTTGGCTTTTGGAAATTTTTGCAAATTTTGCTTAGATTTTGAATTATGGAAAAGGGGGTAAAAGAGAGAATAGAAATTAGGGTTTTCGAAGCTCAATTCAAATTTAAATTTGATTCAAATTTCAGATTCCCAACCTATTCTATCCAACCCTCACATAACAACACACTTAGAATCAAAAACATAAAATAAACTTAATTTTGTCTAATCCATGACTTAAGCGATAAGTAACACCCGGGGTGTTACACTTGTGCTTGGTGCTCAAGAAGAAGAGATTGTGAGAGGTTCGTGCTCACCTCGCGGGGGGATCGTGAAGAGCAACTCTAGTGGAGCGTGTCATTGAGCTACCACACTTGTGTGTGGGTTCACACGGTGCCCTCCTCGAGGGATTGGCTAGAGAACTCACACCGTGTGAGGGTCTCGATCGAGCTCCCACCGTGGGATTTGGCAAAGGGCCATTAAGCTTGAGAATCATCACCGGGTGATTCGCCAAACCGTGGAACCACTAAAGTGTTGGTCGACACAACGAGGAGTAGGGGGAAGTTGGCAAGCTTCCCGAGACCTCGGTAAAAATCACCGGTGTCATCTTGTGTCCACACTTCGCGGTGGTTTGCATTCTCTTTATCACAAGCTTTGTTCTTGCATTCATATATATATTGTGCTTGTGGTTGAGTAGTGTAGTTGTATCTTTCTAGCTTGTGTAGCTTGTTTAGTTACTTTGCTTAGTTTGTGTAGCTAGGTAATTTGAGCCTTTGGGTTAGGCGTGTGTTGCCTTGTCCATTGTGCATCTAGTGAGCTTAGAGGCTTTGTGCTTGCGCTTACTAAAATTGTGTAGGAGCTCACCCTTGGTTAAAGTACTAGTGTTTAGGTTTGTGAGACCTTGCATTAGAATTGATTAGGAGCTCAAGCTAGGCTTGTCACCTCTCCCTTCTTGTGTAAGTTCTTTTGTGAGGTGATTTAGAGACTTAGTTAGAGAGGTGAAGTCTTGGCTAGACCGATAAGTTTAATTCCGCATTAGTTTCGGTTAGCCGGTGCGATTAGTTTTAAAAGGGACTATTCACCCCCCCCCCTCTAGTCCCCATCTCGACCCTTCACCGTGCGTGAAGCCCCCTACGCCATCACCTCAAACCCTAACCCTGGTCCCTAGCCCATAATGTTGTAGATTGCAGGAGGGAGATGGGGAGGGGAAGGACGATGGGGAGGAGGAGGAGCTCGGCGTCAGCCCTTGTCGCCGGCGCCAAGAAGAGCCGCACGGGAGGGGAGCGCGCGACGGGGAAGAGCCGCACGGAAAGGAGTGGCTTCTTTGGTGATGTGGGTTTAGCCTCATGGGTATTTTGGTCTTTTGGCCTGCTCTTTTTTTAGCCCTTTAATAAGACTAGTCCGAATGGTGTTATAAACTAGGGGTAAACGGGAGCTTCACTTCAAAAAAAAGTGAGGGCAAAATCATAAAGTTAAACAAACAGGGGCAAAATCACATTTAGAGTCAGGAATAGGGGCAGAAACACTAAATCCCCTTTTTCAGATATCATATACTTCCTCCATTCTAAATTGTAAGTCATTCCAAAAATCTTGGGGAGTCAAGACATTTTAAGTTTAACCAAAATTATAAAGAAAACCACAAATATTTGTGATATATTACGAAAATATAATTAATAATGAATCTAATAGCACTTAGTCGCATCATATGACAACGGAAGGATAGTGCATCACGGTTATGGGTGTGTTTGGTTGCTAGATGAGGCTTGCATAGTATATCCGGGTTGACGGGATGCATGCTTTGAAAGTGGAACTCGTATTTCAGAAAAGAAGGTGTTTGGTGAGGTTGCATGAGAAGACACAAAAGAAAATCGAGATGTTGTTTGTTTGCCCGTATGAGCGAGATACAACCCGCCTAACTCATGAGACTAACAACCGACCCGTCACCCTCATCCTCTCATCATGTATCCACTAAGCCCGGCCGAGCATTGAAGCTCAATTTGGGCATATCCTGCTAGCTTGTAGGCATGCAACTAAAGGCGGATAATGAGCCGCCTTGGCTCGTTCTCGCTCGTTAGGATAACGAGCTAGCTAGCTTCTTGGCACGTTATCTTAACGAGCTAAAAGTCCAGCTTGACTTGGCTCGTTAAGCTCGTGAGCCAAATATAAAAAATACACAAAAATAATATTGTATTTATCTAAAGTTTAAAAATACTAATAATAAATACAAAAGTAATACATCTAGCCACCTTAAGGGTGTGTTTGGTTGGGTTGTGGCTTTTGAAAAAGCAAATTGTGGGTCAGACTTCTGAAAAGTAGCTTTTGAAAAGTAGTCGTGAGGAAGCCAAAAACCCGTTTGGTTATACACAGGTGGCTTTTTGCCAAAGCTTCTATCACTCAAAGATGGGCCCCACATGTCATGCACACAAAATGGGTCTTCTTCATTCTCTCAGACGGGGCAAGGCATTCATGTCCGTCGAGCACGACGCCCGCTCGCGTCCCGCCGCAGGGGGAGCACGGCGGTGCCGCCGCCGGTGAGGGGAGCACCGATCCGAGAAGTCACATCCACAAATTTTGCGATCCGCGCCCGGCCTCCATGACCGCTTCGGGCATGCCGCAAGCCGCAAGCTCGCCCCGCCGGGAGGAGGTGGCCACCCACCGGCGATGGATGGCCGGGCCGAGGGGGATGGAGCGGGGCCGCTGGTGGCGCTTAGGAAGGACGAGCGGCGGCGGCCTTTCCGCCGCGAAAAGAAGGGGGCGACCGAGGAGGTGCGATGCGGAATAGAATAGAAACAGACGAATCGTTATTTTCCCCATAACCGCGATGGCGGTGGGTAATTTTTTGCCCCAAAAGCGGCTAAAAAGTGGTCCGGGCTGCTTTTGGCTTTGATAAAATTTGTACTAGATCAAAAGATGCTTTTGGCTGTGGCTTTTGATGGCAGCCAACCCCTTTGGTTGGGCTTTTGGCTTTTGGGGGCAAAAGCCACAGCCAAAAGCCCAACCAAAGACACCCTAAATTGGAAAAAAAAAACTTAATATGTGCTAACATATATAATACATGACATAAAGTAATACAAAACTAATATAGATTTTGTTGTTTTTTCCTGAATGTGCAGCTCGTTTGGCTTGCGAGATGGTTCTAAAATCTTGGCTCGGCTTGGCTCGTTATCCTAACGAGCCGAGCCTAGCCGAGCCAAGCCAAGCCAAGCCAGCCATGAGTCGAGCGAGCTAACGAGCTTCGAGTTTTTCGTCCAGCTTTACATGCAGCCATCCAAACATCCTTCTCGCTCAGATTTACTACGATTTTGCTCGCACAGATGAGCGGGACGGAGCAACAAACACACCCAAACAACGCCTCTTGGGGCGAGACTCCTAATTGGCAACGGGTACTGGCCATCCATACTCGCACCCGCCAAGCTAAAATCTTATCTGCTCCCGCACCCGTACTCGTAGACGGGCAGAACATTATTCCATACCCGCACCCGACAATTCAGCCTTCACAAATCACAAGTCACTAGAGCTGGAGTTGTAGAGCAGGACACGGCCGTTCAAAGATGTGGAGCGGCGGCGCATCGTGATGGGAACGGCGCGCGTCAGCGGTCTATCCGGTTGTGGAGGAAGCCGAAAGACCGGTGGCGTCGGCTAGAGGAGGATCTCATCGACGACGTTGGGATTTAGCTCCGGGGGTGGCGACATCGAAGGGAATTTGCCAATTTGGGGGAACCAGAGTGAGGGGAGTGAGGAGCACGACTGGACTTGGGGGGTCGGAGGTCGCGCCATCGCGCGAGGTCATGTCACGCTGACGCCCGTCCGCTGGTTCGCGCTCCGCCCAAAGCGCGATTTAGAAGGAGGCGGCCGCTGGCCCGGGGAAGGGAGTGAAGTGAGACTAGGGTTTGACTGATTGAGGAGAAGTATATATACTGCAGTTATTATGGGCCAAATTCATGGGCTATTATGGGCCAAAATGTGCTGGGTGGCTGGCTGCTATTACGGGTATTCTTTACCCACGGGTATGGGGTATGGGTAGTATAGATCGCACCCGCACCCGCCATACCCGATGGGTAAAGGATTTCGCCATTAACGCACCCACCGGTAGAAAACTCTTTTTCACACTCGTCTTCTTATTAGGTAAAACCCGTCGGGTTATCGAAGTTTCGGTACCCGTTGACATCTTAAAGCGAGAGGACTTTTTTGCACACTTACGCGAACAACATTATTGCTTGGATCTAGCAGATCTCTCGGGCTCGGCTCGCTCCAACCAAATGGGTTGCGCATGGACTCTAGGAACCTCATCACCAACGCAATTTGGTTCCATGGTTAGAACCAAACAAAATCCTTGTGGCGATCCAAATCCCCAACGAAGGATGAGCTAATAGTATCCTACTACTAAAAAGAACCAAACACAGACTCTACGGCGGAGCGACGTGCGTCGCCCAGCTTAAGCTACCAGCCTCAAGCTCCCCCCCACATGTGGCTAGGACAACCCCGCAGCTTTGCATGCTAAGAATAGAAAACTAATATTTTCATCCCACTAAATTTGCATGACCGCATGCAATGAAAAAGATACGTGTGCATACCCTATTTTAGATGGAAAAAAACTTAAAATGAATATGATCGGAATCTAAAAGAAAGGATTGAAAAATTCTATGGTAGGAATAAAAATTCTCTGGTATGAAAGATGTACTCCCTTGGTTCCACAAAACATGCAATTCTCACATCCTGGAGGAGTCAATCATGGCAAACTTTGACTAAAATTGTTTGAAAAAAAGTATAAACATTTATGAGACAAAATAAGTACATTTAGATTAGTTTTGGAATATATTTTCATAATAAATTTGTTCGAGCCATAATAAAGATGACATCGTTTGACTAGCACGCTTTCTATAATTACGTGTTTTTTGGAACGGAGTGTACGATCGACTCTATCTAGAAAAAAAATCTCTCGGTACAAAACACATTAGATAGGAAAAAATATAAGGAAGAAGATCTAATCAAATATTTAGTACACGATAGATTAGAATGGATAGACACAAGTGAACGTAAGGAATATGATTAGACCATAAAAAAACGTAGGAAAAAAAACTAGACAAATCTCTATAGATTCGATTTGGTTCTATTAAAAATTCAATGCCGCTAACAAAAAATTGAAAAGCTTTGGGGCATACGTTCCACCTCAAAAGCAGGCGGAGCTTGATGCCGAGAAGAATGAGAGAGCGTTGTATTAGCAATCGTGAGCTTTGATGAATGTAGCTAACTCGCATCCCCGATATTGATTCACCACCTCCCTAGAATTTGTATCCAAACCATGTACACATTCTAAAATCAAAAAGTATTATTTATGAATTATAGTTGAACAAATAAAATTTTATTCGTGTTTCTTGCTTCAAGAAAGAATTATAGTTGACATGCAATTAGTTCGACATGGTTATAATTTTTATGATATATGCACCGTCGATTTTAAAAGGATGAGAATTATGGGGATCAAGCAAACTTGTGTTCAGAAGAAAGTATTTTTCTCATATAAAGTATAATGATCTAAACCGTTGAGAAACAAAAGTAGCTTAAAAATTGTAAGCATAGGAAATACAAAAATCTAAGGCCTACAACAAAGTGGTATATTGTTCTCTTCTTTTCTCACACAACTATTATGAGTATAAGTCTTTTAATCTTATTGGAAGCATGTAATCTTGTTGAATCGGAAGTGTCAAATAAACAAGATAACACCCGAAGAACGCACGGGCATGATACGGAAAAGGGTCAAAGCGCGTTGGGCCGTTTGCACAGGAAAAAGCCACAGCTGATGAAACAGTCTCAGCGAATAGGAGATTGTTGGTGAACAGAAAAGCCGCAAGGGAGCATGAGCATCTAGCTCTGCACCTGCCATTGCCAAGCCGCAAGGGGGGCATGAGCATCTAGCTCTGCATCTGCCATTGCCAATGCTGCAGCTAGCTACAGTAGGACAGGAGCTCGGGGCCCGGCTTTCAGGCTAGCGAGCTCGTCCCTTTGCCATCACGCCACGCTGACCGACCAAGTGACCACGGGCTGGTCCATACTACTACTCCGTCGAGACCGTCTCTTTCCTCCCTGTTCCAAAGACCAGTCCGTTGGGGGCACCGCCGCACCGCACCGTGCGTCTGTGCGCACTGGCACAGGGCCCCTTCCCACGCGCGCGCAGCCACGCAGCGGCAGCCGGCACAGGTGCCAGCCTGCGCAGCTGCTCCCGCTGCTGCCCTGCTGTCTCTGTCTGCTGATGCCGCCGGCCGGCCGCTGCAGCAGGACGCGCAGCGCACGCAGATTCTGCAGCGCGCACTCTGCTCTGCGCCTGACCTCAACACTGACCGAAGTGACCCATCCACTGCGCCGACTGCACCACCCACACCACCTCAGCTCGCTGCTCAGTCGCAGCCAAATCGCACGCCTGCCGCCTGTCAACCTGCGCTGCCCCTGTGCCTGTTGCCTGCCTGCCTGACACCGCCATAGTAATGCATGATGGTGGATGATGATACTACTAGCACGTCCGTCTTCCCGTTCCCGAGCCCTGACACCAGCACAAACCTGGAGACTACTAGTAGTGGACTCCCCTCCATTGCATTTCCATTCCATTTCGTTCCGTCTCCCTTGCAAGAAAAGCGAGCTCTCCGCGCCGCCGTCGTCCTCCTCGGCGCTGCCTGCCCCAGCTTTTTGCGTTGTTGAGCGTGCTCGAGCCGAGGAGATGATGCTGAGCGGGCACGGCGGCGGGAGGCGCCTGTTCACGGCGTCGCAGTGGCAGGAGCTTGAGCACCAGGCGCTCATCTTCAAGTACATGGCCTCCGGCGCGCCCGTGCCGCACGACCTCGTCCTGCCGCTCCGCCTCGCCACCGGCATCGACACCGCGCCCTCCCTCGCCTTCCCGCCCCAGACTTCGCAGTCGCGTACGCCCCTCCTCCTCCTCGAGCTGTCGCCTCATGTTTTAGTTTTCCTCTGATCGTCATCATCGTCGCTGGCTAATGAGTTTGTACGGTGCCCGTGCAGTGGCGTACTGGGGCTGCTACGGCGCCGGGACACCGTTCGGCCGCAAGCTGGCGGACCCAGAGCCAGGGCGGTGCCGGAGGACGGACGGCAAGAAGTGGCGATGCTCCAGGGAGACCCACGGCGAGTCCAAGTACTGCGAGAAGCACGTCCACCGCGGGAAGAGCCGTTCAAGAAAGCCTGTGGAACTGACCTCCTCCGCCACCTCCCCCGCCGCAACCGCGGCGGCGGCGTACCGTCCGTCCGCGCTCTCCATCTCGCCGCCTCGCGCGGCGGACGCGCCGCCGACCCAGGGCCACAAACCGCAGCAGCATCTCCGATACGGCGCCGCATCCTCCGCCGCCACCGCTGGCGCTCTCCAGCTCCACCTCGACGCGAGCCTGCACGCGGCGTCGCCGCCGCCGTCCTACCACAGGTATGCCCACTCCCACGCTCACTACACCACACCGATGCCGCCGCAGCCATCGCTCTTCCCGGGCGCCGCCGGCTACGACTACGACTACGGGCAATCCAAGGAGTTTGGGGAGGCGGAGCTCAGGCGGCGACACTTCCACGCGCTCGGGGCCGACCTGAGCCTCGACAAGCCGCTGGCCGCCGCTACGGTCACCGGCTCATCTGACGCCGCGGACGCGGAGAAGCCCCTGCGGCGTTTCTTCGACGAGTGGCCGCGGGAGAGCGGCGACACGAGGCCGTCGTCGTGGGCAGGGGCAGAGGACGCGACGCAGCTCTCCATCTCCATCTCCGCGGCTTCGCCCTCCGACCTCGCTGCCTCCGCCGCCGTCGCGCGATACCACAACGGTGAGCCGGCGAGCCAAAGACTCCACTTTGACTGACAATCAGTTTGCTTGCGTACGTACAATCAGTTTGCTGACTGGTGTTGCCGCCCGATTTCTTTCGTTTCATTCACGCAGGGGAGTGATCGTCGCTGCATTTCCTAGCTGCAAGCCGGCAACAGCGAGCAGTGATGGTGAAAGAAAGAGATGGATGGTGTGCCGTTGGGGGGCACGATGAGGCTCAAAGCCTGAAATCCTGAATCGAGTCAAGCCAGTACTAGGACCCTAGCTAGGTCTCTATGATTTGATCTTCATCATTTGTTCCTTTGTAGCAGCACTTTACGTACTCCTACCAAATGTTAGCTCGTTGTTTTGTGTGACATTATTTTCGTTCAGGTTGCTCCTATTGCTACGCTATCTCTCTGTGGCTTTTGTGTGCTTTTTCTGCGGTCTGTCTGTGACCCATGCATGATTCCTGGCCTTGTTTAGATTGCTAAAATTTCTAACCTTTTTTCCATTTTCTCTCCATCACATCACATTAAATATACCAAAAGACATATGTTTGGAAAGATTAAATGTAGGTAAAAAATAACTAATTACACAGTTTAGATATACATTCAGGATCGATTCTTTTGAGCCTAGTTACTCCATGGTAGGATGATATTTACCATTAACAAACAAAACGCGTCTTCCGCGGTAATGCGATGTGACATGCGGTTATTTATCACCTTGGCCGGTGAGGATTCTAAGCGAGGGATGGATCAGTATTTGATTTTCTTGCCTGAGCGCATTAAAGTCTGTGCGGGACGAGATTTTGTTTGCTCACACGAAAATGGTTCACCTAGCTCTCGTACCAACTGGGTGAAGCTAAGGCAATGAGAAGAACCAAACACCCCATAGGCAGTTGTCACCAATTGGACATTCAAGTGTTAGTTTTAGATTGAACCCTACAATTGATGCCTAACAATGATGTTGTAACAATACTGCGACTATGATTTGTGAACCAACCACTTCGTTAGCAAAAAAATTTAAGTAATGCAACCCATGCAATGCGTGGTCCAAGTGGCTAATCTAACAGTTTTGGAAGCACAAATTTAGCGGGCGGAACCAAAAGAAAACATCTAAGAAGGATGGCAAAAGAAATAGAGAGTCGATGAAGGAATAATGGGTGGAACTCAAAGTTGAAGGAGCTCCACCTATGGCGAGGAGGGCTAGAACAAATCGTCGGTGCAAAGGTGATATGGGGATGGCCCAATGGTGAGAGTATCATGTTTTGGTATAGGCGACAGTGGGCGGCGTGGCGGGTGGCAGCCAGTGGCGGATCTAGAAACATAATAGAGGTAGTAAATTTTTGCCCTTTGTTATTTAGCCCCCCCTCCCCCCGTGGTCTGTTTCTGGATCCGCCATTATTACGAGGTATGCTCAAGGACTCATCAACGTGGTCATTCGTATTCTCTCTCATATTCTCCCGTTAGGCAGTGAAGACCGAGCTAGGGCGACAGTGGCGGCGGCTCCGGCCCTGTGAGAATGGAATGGAGAAGCCGTGAAGAGCCCTGGGCCTGATATAGAGGGATGAGCGCATGACAGTGGCAGCGACGTGGTCATTCGTCTCCTATAGTTTGGTGTGAAAGGGCAGGTGTCCGCCTGCGGTTGTGGCCTGGCGCACACAACATAACGGCAGCTAGTTCGCTCATCATCAGCACTGAAAAGATCAAGATTATATATTGTAGATGTTGTCTTTTGTGTTGCCTTTTGAATGATGTGGCAAGTTATGAACAGATAGTGGACTTAATTATTACTAATAATTTCAAACTGAGAAAGGACGATGTCCTTGGAAGTGATAAACACGCGTCTTGTTGGTTAGGTTAAGTGTCCGCCGCCTCCAGCGGCTCAAATTTTTTGCATACGCATGCAGATGCGGGGAGCACCGCACTCCGCTCCGGCAATGAGCAATCTTCGGTGCCGACCAGTCGAGCCAAAAAGGTGCAAACCACCCTTGCAGGTGGGCCGACCCACGCCCGGGCTCGGCCTTTCCTCCCTCTTCCTCGTGCTACTTGGCGGCGACGACGACGAAGGCGAAATACGGGCGGCGAAACCCGACGGTTAGGGTTTTGGTGGCCTTTTTCCCTCTCTCTTCCTCCTCCTCGGTTGTAGAATCCGTGTCCGGTCGGGCCGGCTTTGGCGGCGGTCGTCGACACGGCGGTGGTCGCCCAGCTCGGCCGGCGTGAGCTAGGGCGGCGGGTCGTCGAGGTCGGCCATGGCGGGTGTGCTCGAGAGCTCGGAGGCGGCCGCGGCGGTGGCGGCTAGGGTTAGGATTCGCCTGAGAGGGAGAAGATGAGAGAGGAAGGGGAGAAGGTAGGCGTGCTAGGGGCTCGAGGACGCCCGCGACCAGGGCGAGGCAGCGCGAGGGAGCCAGACCTTGGGACGGAGGAAGGAGGAGAAGGGAGACGCGCGAGGGCGTTACGTGGGCCGGCCCAGCGGCAGCCGGCAGGGCAATCTGGAGGCCGATCGAGGAGCCGTTCAACACAGATTCTGGGGAGCTAGCTCAGTTCGTTCGCACGTGAGACGACGAAGGGGGCTCAATGGGCGGGCGGACGAAGACGAACGATGATGAAATCACAGCGCTTGTCGTGGCGCGGCTCGGTGGTGGCGTTGGCGTTGGCGTTGGCGTCTGCGCCGGGGAAAGCAAGCAGCAGACGAGACGGGACTACGGACTCCCTGCCTCGCGCAGGTGAGGCATTATTCTACTGATGATGACAGGTGTGTGTGTGATGCAGGCGGTCAGTCAGGTTTTTTTTTTTTTTTTTTTTGAGAATTACACAACATAACGCAGACACTCACAACACGCACGCACACTCACCCCTATGAACACACGTCACGCAAACCCTACCCCTATGAAAGCACCTCCGGGCGACTAGGCGGCCGGCGGATCACGGAGATTCTCGAAGTCACCATAGCGCCTCGTCGTCGACGGAACGTCGCTACCACTTAATGCGCAACGCCGTAAATCCTGGGAAAATCCCAAGAAAGGTCGCGGCACCGGGATTTGAACCCCGGTGGGTAGCGTCCCCACCGGCCCGTCCCTACCATTGGACTACTGGCCCATTCGCAGGCGGTCAGTCAGGTGGGGCTCGATGCTCGAACGGTGGGCCGTGACCCAGCAGCGGCCAGCGCGTCTGCTGGGCCTGTGCGTGCTGCTCGCCTGTTCGTGTTGACTGCTTTTTTCTAATGAACACTCGTGTTGAATGTTGACTGTACTCGCCGCGGCAAAATGTGGACCTATGCCATCGCGCAGTCGTCGAGTCGCTGCTGAAACGCAGCGGGGTGGAGTACACTGGTACGACTTGGAGTCGCGATTGAGCTAGGAGTACCAAGATCTTGATGGGTGTTCAAATCCAATTCTTGATGGGATTGATTAAATTCTCGTTAAAACAAGATTAGATACTGTATTTTAGTAGTACTAGTGTGTTGAGAACCACGCATTGTCACCTAAAACAGATTATCTATTTGTCTGTTTTTAGCCACTCATTTGGATATTACCAATATTCTAGCGTTGTCTTCAATAATACTGCCATATGTATATGTCATCCTTTCTTCACTCCTTGTTGCCATCGATGAGCTCAGAGGTGGCTTTATTTGCTCAGAAGAGGCAGCAAAATACAGGTTATGTTTAGTTTCAAAAATTTTCACCCTAAAAATTTACCTGTCACATCGAATGATTACGGTGCATGCATGAAACATTAAATATAGATTAAATAAAAAAATGATTATACATTTTGGTCAGACACGACGAGACAAAATCTTTTGAGCCTAATTACTACATGATTAGCCATAAGTGCTACAAGTAATCCACATGTGCTAATTATTGATTAATTATAACCAAAAGATTGGTCTCACGGTCTACAGACGAGTTATGAAGTTAGTTTTTTTATTAGTCTTCCAAAACTACTTCCGACATCTAGTCAAACATCCAATATGACACCCAAAAAATTTTTCAATAACTAAACACACCCACGGCCACGGGACGACTACTTGTCCCGAGTTAATAGTTACAGTCACCCGTCCGTTTGTGTTGGGGTGATGGATTTAAACGTCACCTTAATTTGTATTTTGTTTAGCATAGCCACTTTTAGGGTCGTCTCTACAATTCTAACGACCTTCACCAAGTAAGATGACAGAGGCCCTTAAACTACTTTTTTTTCTTTCCTGACTCCTGAGCACCCACTAAATGTTTCAACACTATTTTTTTCTGAGCACCCACTAAATGCTTTAGACAATATGCAACATGGAAAATAAATATGAGAAATTCAAAATTTAAGAAGTCAGTCACCACAATGAATTACTAATAAATAGCATAATGTCCGTGCATTGCCACAAAAACCAATACATATAGAAATCGGACTTTGTATCATCGCTAGACACAAGTTGTTTTAACTTTGTGAATGGATGTAGGTTACGAGTCTTGGTCATATACAAGATACTGAGGGTGCAGCTCAATTTGTACTGGAATCGAACCATGTATCCATCATCAATAAGGGGGCTGTGTACATCCCTTGGATGTAGAGGCCGGATATTTGTTATCCATTATCTAAAAAATTATCAATAAGGGCACCAGTTATTCTAACTTAGAATCTTAGATGACGAAAAAAAGAGAATAAAATTTTTGGTCGGCTTTACGTCAGATTCCGGCTAGATTGAGCCGGAATTGACACCCACCGCGATCGTCGAGAGGAGGAAGAGGGAGGGGAAGGCGGGCGGCTGCCGCCGCTACGGGCGGGCGCTTGGCGGCCCTGCGGTGGTGGTGGCGGCGGGCGCCCGGGCAGGGGGGGGGCGGGGCTGGGGAGGAAGGAGAGGGAGTTGGGATAAAATTCTTTATTTGCTTGTTACCCCCGAAAGATTACGGACCCTTACTTATATAGCCCGGCTAGTGGGACTTGTATCTCAAGCAATCTCTAAAAGGTTTCCTTATAGATTGGAATACCTTTTACAAGCATGTCCTATTTATTTATTTATTTATTTCCTAATAAGGGTCTCCCTTATAGATGAGATATCCCCTTGCACACCAAAACACCTAAAAGATAATCCTAGATATTTTCCCTCTTTTTCTCCGAATTAGTTGCTTGAAGAATCCGCGGAAAGGAGGGGACGGGGCCGGGGCGCGAGGCCCGGGGGGGGCACCGGCGCTCCTTGGGCTTATCGGGCCTGTCCTTCTGGGCCCTATTTACTGGATCATGACACTTTCTAATAAAGGACAACAAAAGAAAAAATAATTAAACAAACAAGATGCACCTACCAACGCCTAGTTGATGGAATGATGGCATGCAATACTTGCTCCCTCTGTCCTTTTAACTATCATTCTTGTGTTCCAAGAAATAACTTTGACTAATTTATACATAAAAATGTTATTAATATTTATGATATAATTAATATTATTAGATAGATTGTTAAATATGCTTTTAAAATAAACTTTGTTAGAGATACAACTATTTTTGGAAACGAAAGTTTTTATTAAACGAAAGAGCAATACATCGAGTTGACACACACATATTGGAGCACCCACGTGGAGAAACAAATGTTGTTAATATTTTCTACAAGTCTAATTAAACATACGGCATAAAAATAGGAAACGACAAATATTCAGAGATAAAGGGAGTAAAATATTAATAGAAGAGAACAAAGGCCTAAAAAGTTGCACTAAATGATGAAAGCTGTCCAAAAAGCCCTAATAATAAAATAATAAATCGGTTGGATGATGCGCCTTTGAAGCTCTCATTTACTCGTACCAGCATACTAAATACTACAGGACCTTCAACTCTTTATTACAATAGCTACGTATATCTACTAAAAAATATATAAATATACTTATGAATGAATACCTTAGCGGCATGGGCCGTCGGGGGTCACACTCACACCTAGTTGCCCATCCCTCTAAGACGGCCCTGGCCACTTTTGGTCCTTTTCTTGTTGGTTTTTTTGTTTGGATGAGCGATACCTGGTATTACGGGCCAGGTTTATTTCTCTACCCATTTACAGTTCTGCTTATTTTTGTTCACTTTTGTATGGTGAGCGATCTCTATATAACATATTTATGAAGTTTTCATTTCTCCTCTTTTCTTATTTTCTGTTCTCCTTTTCTTTCATTTTCCATTTCTATTCCTTAAACCCGGACAGCGTAAGCACAGCGAGAAAAAATTAAGTTTGATATCAAAATAATTTTATATAGTAGAATTATAAGTGGACAAGCCCTGGCGGCAGCCCTTGAGTCCGCCGGTGTTTCCATCCTCTTTCCTTTTTTTTTCATTATACTCCTAAAGATATTCCGTCTGCGATTTGTGAATTATCTCCTTTGCAATTCGTAATAATAGGATGTATAAATAATAACAAACCTATATTTGATAGCTTTGATAGTGAAACTCATTGTTCCATAGTTGCCCCACCGTAAAATTTAGAACAAATTCATCTTTCTACTACGATGGCTAATGGCTTGCCAACAAATTTCCTCCCCTCAATTCCTCTGTTCTCCCTCGCCGACGGCGGCGGCGGAGCTCAACAAGAAAAACTTCGAATTCTTCGCTTCTAATTACCTCTCCATCCCCAATTCCACCTCTTGTCATCTCTCTTGACCCTCCAATCCGATGTTTGCGAAATCGCAGTCGCCGCCTACTCCCCGACCGGCGCAAGCAGCGTGACGCCGCTGAGTTCAAGGTTCTTGTCCTCTTTTCCTGTCACCGCTGCCTGCCTCCTTGTAGATTTATCAGCGATGGATTACTCCACATTTTTTGCGAGAGATTCACGTTTTTTACCTGTTCGGCGTGCGTTGTTCGACTCGGTTGATCAATGAATCTGGCCCGCAGTGACAAAACCCATAGCCGCTTATATAGACAGCCACAAAGGACAAATGCAATAATTTTTGTTGGAGAAACCCTAAGCACTTATTTGGGCGGTTACTAGTGTTGCGTAATCGTGCTACAACAGACCTAATGAATGTTGATAGTTGGTGCTGGGGGCTACCTGCAGCAACGTGGCCTGAATTGTAGCCATCTTGAGGAGAGGATCCTTTGAATCCTAGCCTCAGTCTACAAGTGGTTTCCCCATTTAATAGACTTTGATTTGATAGGTGATGCCCGTGATGCTATATGCAGGTCCAACCAGCCAAGTACCAGCATGTCATATTTATATATACTACATACTTAACGATAAGAAAAATGTGTTTATGAGCACGAGAGGTTTGCAGGCTCGTGCCTGTCGGTGTCGATTTATGCTCAATTGTTCATCCATTGTTGTCAAGAAGATTATTTGGTTTCTGAGGGTGTCACGGGGTTGCTGTTTGGTTCTTTTTAACTTGTGTAATAACCCTGTAATGTGTACAAGGTGTATTCTACACAACTGTACAGGTTGTGATTGTATTCCCACTTTGGATCCCAACCTTTGCTTTGGAGTTCAGGCATGCATTGGTGGAGTTCAGATATGCATTGGTGTATATGCTGCCGGTTATACAAAACACTACTCTTTATAATAAGGTCCTGAATTAGTCGATGAATAAATTGCTCTTGGGTTCCATTGATAATGGCATTTTATTGGCCGTACAGTTGGAACCTGTCTGCACTCCTCTCTATAAAGCTGTTCTTTTCCATCAGATCATTGAAAGTGACAAATGCTTGCGAAAGATAATTGAATTTCTTTGCCACCAGCAGCATCAGGGTACAATAGTGATGTTTTTTTTTTTTTTTTTTTTTTTTTTTTTTTGTACACAAACTGGAATAGTTATAAACTTATAATGTACATGGAAATGTTATTGACAGTCCATTGTTTCATCTGCAGTTTGTCTCTGTGAAGTGAATTGCATTTTCACCCAGGGAACCAAGATGACATCGACTTATACATCTTGGTTCAGTGAGTTCTCCTTGCAACTCTTGTTATGATTTTTATGGCCTCAAAAGCACCACGATTATTAGCTCAATATAAACGTTGCAGAGCCAGGCTATCCCATGTTAGCCTTTACTATATATAGTCTGGATCAATGGAGTACAAAACTGGGGATTAGAACCAGCAAAGCACCAGTACAAGACTCGAAAAAGAAAAGCAGAGGTGACCACAGTGAGTTCAGTACTGAGGCTAGAAAAAGAAAACTGGAGATCAGCTGCAGTACGAGACAAAAAAAAAACACTAGCCAGGGTGCCATTGGTGCGGCCGGGATCTCCATGGAGATCCGCATTTGGCATGGGATTAAAAGACCTTTAGCATTCTGGTGGTTCATTATGCTTCATCCATGGATTGGGTTAAAAGACAGACCGCCGGCTGGTCAGAACTTCAAAGGATATGAGAAGAGGTTGGCGTACACAAGCAAATTTCTAGCGCTTGCTGTGAAGCGCCCATGTTTAAGAGAGGAACGGGCGCCTTATTATATGGTCGTCTGGTCCTCTCTTAGACTATGTACTTGTACTGTATATACAAAAATCAAATGGGCGCTTCACAACAAGCGCTAGAAATCTGCCATCGTAATGTGATACTCTTCAGAGTTCAGACATGTTGTTATCTTGTAACATGATGGCAACAGAACGACAGTGGGAGCTGATTTTTGCCCTGCTCACATGTAGGAATATACTGTAGAAATTTAAACGGATACGTCTCATCTTATCAATGTCAAGCATCTTACACAGCTACCGCCGTTGTATAATTGTACAAGTCTTCTGTTTGGCTACTGTAAGATGTTCCCTGTGATTACAGGGGTGAATTAATGTCGTTTGATGCTGTTTTCCACACATGAATATAATGTGCTCTTGCTCGATCCCAGTCGTTGTCGACGCAGCAACAGTCACAGCTTTCACTGCCATGTTGGTAATTATAATCCACACATGTGTCATGTTACGGTGGGTTCCTACCTGATTGTGAAAAAAACTCTCCACTGTTGTGGTAGAACCATCATCCACGTTGATGCTTCTATGTCCGTGTAGCACCACAGAAGTCGTTGCTGCCACTTGGGAAAAACTGCATCAGGCGATTTAAGTAGTGTGTGTCTTTTGTCCGTACAGCAATGCTGAGTCGTTGCGTCTTTTGTCCGTGCAGCACACCAGGGTTGTTAGCATACAGCAGACCATTTTATTGTGTGATGCTACGTACTGTCAACAAGTGTCATGTTTTGTGGGTCATTGACATATTACATTACTGTATTTCATTATGAGGATGAATCTATCCATCCGTGGGATGAAAAAATTGGAAATTGCAGTAGGGTAGAAAAATTACTCGATCAGAAAACCACGTAGTAAACTGTACGCTCACACACACTAGAAGCATGGTTAGTTTGGACATGAACCCGCACCTGCTTTGAGGGATGACACAAAACGACAGACATAGCCACATAGGGTACGGTGCAGCTCAACTTTCGCATCATGCAAAAGCGTTTGCCAACTTGTAAAACGACAGTGACACTCACTCATCTGAAAATCACTCGCTCAACCCATGACAACGTGCACTATTTTGGAACCGGAGGAAGCCGACTTTCCACCTAGATTTCATTCTAATCAAGCGAGCTGTTCGAAAGCTGCCACCCTCACATACCGTACGCATACGATGGGGCAGCACACCATAGTCATATGACAAGAAACAAGTCATTTGATAAGAAACAACTTTACTATTAGCAGCAGTTAGCTGCAATTAGGAAATAGCTTCCCATGTTACATGGAGTAGTGCCTCACGACGAGGACATGCATGTGCCTTCATGATGGAGTAACATTTGAGCAACAGGAATCTGCTATTATACATTGATGCTCGGAAGCTCTAAAAAGATTGGGAGGCCAGCAAATGAGCAGTAGTATCGAAACTCCTATGGATCGATATTGACAACTTTGTAGCTTGAGGTGGCCGCTGCATTAAGAAATCTTTGGGTGGGCTTGATGTCCCACCGTACCTGGTGGAGAGCGTAAATCTGAGCCGTTGAAGAAATTTGCTAGAAGCTGATTATCAGTGAGTAAAGAAATGAGCATCTCTAAGAGCTCATGTATATTCAATGAGTTAGCTAAAAAAAGAAAAACTTAATCAAAACTCGGATCCAACAGACTCTTTATTTTGCTCAACTAGCTCTCCTGTTTTCTATTTTCTCTCCCTCGCTTGCCAAATATAGAAGACCTGTCAGTTTTCCTACTCGGTGCATGTTGAATTCAGAGGAAGTTGTTGGATTTCTTCTTCTTCTTCTTCTTTTGCTAGCTATTTCATTTTACATAATAGCTAAATTAGTATTTTAGCTACTCATAGATACAAGAGCTCCTGGAGATGCTCTAATGTGGAGCTTGGAGGAGATTAATAATGCAGCAAGAGCAATCCCAGCGCGGCTTCAGCCATAAGAACACAGTTTACATGATTAATATGAGCTTTTTGATGAACAACTTGTTGTGACCATTTGGGTCTAGGATAAAAACTCCAGTCCAGCTTTCCTAGACGTGGAGATCTACGATGGCACAGCAACCATAGTCGTCACTCCTCTACTCCCAGGCCCAGCAGCTAGCAGCTAGCAGCAACCATAGTCGTCATTACTCTACTCCCAGGCCCAGCAGCAGTGTCCATGCATGCACTTTAGCTTTGCAGGGCCTCAACTCGGCCACGTAGTGCCAGCGCTACACTTCATAGTGACCGAGCGATCAGCCGGCCGGCCACGCACGTCGACCGCGTGCATTTAAATACGCCGACGGATCGAGCTCCGTCGTCGACGAGAGCCGTGAGACCCTGCTGCCTGCTGCACACACCGGCCGTATACCAAAAGAAAGAGAGATGGGCAGGAGAGCGTGCTGCGCCAAGGAAGGCGTCAAGAGAGGGGCGTGGACGGCCAAGGAAGACGATGTCTTGGCCGCCTACGTCAAGGCCCATGGCGAAGGCAAATGGAGGGAGGTGCCTCAGAAAGCAGGTAAAATTAGCTACCTAGTTATAGTCGATCTTGCTATATATGTATGCTAACAGAATGTTCCTTTGTAATCATATTATATACTCCTATATATAAACACCAAGAAAGACACGATCGATAGTTACGTGTGCGCGTTCTGCAGGTTTGCGTCGGTGTGGCAAGAGCTGCCGGCTGCGGTGGCTGAACTATCTCCGGCCAAACATCAAGCGCGGCAACATCTCGTACGACGAGGAGGATCTCATCATACGCCTCCACAAGCTCCTCGGCAACAGGTGGTCGCTGATCGCGGGCAGGCTGCCAGGCCGAACAGACAATGAAATCAAGAACTACTGGAACAGCACGCTGGGACGGAGGACCGGCGGCACGGGCGCCGTCGGCAGTAGGGTCGTCGTCATCGCGCCCGACACCGCCGGCTCGCACGCTACCCTTTCGGCGGCGTCGGGGAGCGGTGAGACCGGACACCAGAAGCAGGGCGCCGCCGCGGCTCGCGCGGACTGTCGTCCCGACTCCGCCGGCTCCGCAGCAGCAGCGGCCGGGAAGACGGCGGCGGTGTGGGCGCCCAAGGCCGTGCGGTGCACGGGCGGACTCTTCCTCCACCGGGACACGACGACGGCGCCGCACCCAGGCGAGACGACGCCGCCAACGGCCGGTTCAGGAGGAGGAGAAGCATGCGCAGGATCGTCGTCGGCGGACGACTGCCGCAGCAGCTCGTCGGCGGCGTCGGTATCGCCGGCCCTCGTGGGAAGCAGCAGCCACCAGGACGAGCCGTGGTGCTTCTCCGGCGACGGCGGCGACTGGATGGACGACGTGAGGGCCCTGGCGTCGTTTCTCGACTCCGACGAGGAGTGGCTCCGCTGTCAGACGGCCGAGCAGCTTGCGTAGACAACAAAAGTTCGTACCCCGCGCCTCCAACGACGAGTACTGTACTTACCTACTACGTGCTCCTCGCCTGCCGGTGCCGGTGCCGGTGTGCACGCGCGCGCGATCGAGGCGCGACCGCGACGTGCCCCTTCTTGTATATGGCCATGCTGGCCTGTGTTGTGGCTTCATCATGCCATGCTCGTAACCATGCATAAATCCTGCGCGCCCTACATGTCGATAGAGAATACCTGTGTTTTTAACTTTTTTAAAAAATGAGTGAGATGCACTATATATATGATAAATATGTATCCGAGGATTCTCCTAGAAAGATGTATATGAGAGGTAGTGGATGCAAGATATGTTTGTGTTGAGTACAACGCTGAACAATGTAATTTGTTGTACGCAATGTTATTTTAGAGATTGATTACGAGATGTGCACAATACGTACGGTAGCGCTGAAGGATCTTGTAACATACGTGACAAACTAGCAAGTAGCCTTCTACTTGTGTTTACCAAATTCCCTCTGCTAGCTCTAGCTGGGTTGGAGCGCCGCTCGTCGGAGTTGTTCCTTCCTGAACTTGGCCTCGCTTGTCTTTCCTCTTCTCTTCACTTGGGTTTGCCTGTCCCGCCGATGTTGCCGTCGTGGTCGCTGTTCGGCTCCGCAGCTGACACACGGTCATTGCTGTGAGTGCCGATGGTCGCTCCGTGTTCTCACCATAGTCTTGTTGGACGCTTTTGCCACCGCGGCTCGTCTTCTCGACGAGGTGCAACGCATTTTGTGTCGAATTCTCTTTTGCAGGTCTAGTTGGTTAGGGCTAGGGTGTTGGGTCCTCTTTCTCCCACCCCATGTATTTTTGCCGATTGTTTGTGTGTTGTTTGTTGTGTGCGCCCGCCGGGCATCCCCTGCGCTTATTGGTCAATTTTCAGATCAGTTGTTTCCTACTTTTTTCATTCGGCTCTCTTAACGTAAGCATTTTGTGCCAAACAATGTAGTTACAAATCCACATGCAGCAGACGAGGTAGAGGGAGATATTGAGTCCACATGTTGTCCTTACAGATCGTAGCCACGTATTCTAGAATCTAATACTAATATATTCCTATAATACTCTAATACCCTAATACATACCCCTTTGTCCTAAATTGGTTGTTTTGTAGAAGACGGCACAATAAGGTAAATTATCTCAATACCCCCTGCAAATTTTAGCACCGTATACTGCTATATCCGGTAGCCGTCGCACCCGCACACCTCTCATTAGCACGCAAGCCAAGCCTGAATGTGGCCCACGCCAGCCTGGGCATGAAAACCGAGAACCCAAACCGAACCAAAAAAAACCGAACCGGTTCAAAAAAACGAATCGAAGAAATTGACTCCGCTCGGGTTCTCGGATCTCGGTACCGAAGAATCGAGGTAAATTCGGTTCCGAACTTCGCATCAAAACCGAACTAGAACCCAATTTCGTGTAGCCCGCGGGTAAATGAGCCCAAAGCAATAGAGAAACGCCCAACACCAGCCTAGGAAGCTAACCCTAGCAGTCTACACTTTCGCCATGCTGCCAATCCCATACATGGGTAGAGAAGAAAAATATCTTTAATTAATTCACACGTGTGGGCTTAGGCTATTAGCAGCTCCACGTCAGTTGTCCATTTCAACGGTCCCGTTACGGGCTCCCTTAGGTTCTCTTTCGGAAACATAGACATGAATGCTAAAATGACTTCCCGTCTCATCATCTCCGTTAGCATCAAAGGAAACAAAATTCAATGCAATTTAGACGAGAGAGCTAGTATATGAAAGTGAAACAAAAAATCATGCCTACATTAACATGCGCTCAACTCATCTGTGCCTCTCCGTCACGTTGGAAAAAGAGAGAGAGAGAGAGAACCATCTGTCCTTGGGAGTTGGGATGGTGGATTCCAGCCGAAATAGTACACCTACTAGGTAGTACTACCACTACCACACTGCATCTTTTCTCCCCTTCGTTTGGGTGCGAGGATGCCACGGCAACTCCATGCTTCGTCAGTTGCAGCCGGATCCAGCTTCGCGTCAGCAAAGTACCCTCGCTCCCTTTCCATCGGAAAGTTCTTCTGTTCATCGGAAAGCTGCGCAGCAACGAGCTTATGTGCAAGCACCTTAACCGAGCAACATTGGTCCGATCAGACGATGTCCACGTCTCACAAGCGTCCACGTCAAAGTATTTCAGTTTGTTTGGCGACTTGGAAGTTAAAATACCTTTCAAGAAAGATCTTTTTGTTTTGTTACTTAAAAAATAAGGATGGTTCTATAATAATTCCGTTTAGACGATCAGTTGCTTGCAATGTTTATTCCGTTTAGACGATGCCAGGCCATCGTGTGATGCGTTCGCTGCTGCCAGAAAATACGGTGCTTGGCGTAGAGAGGTAGAGCGCTGTGATGTTAATAGTACAGGATGAGTCGTTGTGTCTATTTCCGACGAGCATATGGATCAAAACAGAGAGACGGCCTGATGATCGAACAATAGAAAGTTAATAATGAGAGTCCTCTTGCGTATGAACTCTTAACTTATCAGCATTCAACAGGGTTTAAGTTTCCACCGGAGTACATTTAAAAAGAAGACCATAAACAATTGATGTATTGCCGGATCAAAAACCTGACCAAACTTTTTAAATTTATTAATTAACCGTTATTATCAATGGATTTTTTATCCTTATTATCAATGGATTTCAGACTAACCAATATAATTGGGTGAGCAAAAAAGTCAACAGTATGTATAGATTCGTCAAGCACCGTACTTTCATAAATCTTTATATATGTTTTATTTATTGCGGATGCCATTGCTTGATTGCCGTGTGATCACTTGTTTACGGTATCATTCAGCTCTTGTATTAGCCGATGGCTGTACCTATTATGCACGCAGTGCAGATGCGTAGGTTGACTGCATTTGATCGTGCGAGCCCATGATGCGGGCTTTTATTAGTTTTTTTTTTTTAGAATACCTGTATTACTTAGTTAAGACAAGGACAAAAGCGACATACAGGTACATATACCACAGGAACAGAGACGGCTGTCCCGACACACGCCGTTAGATGCCACCATCTCCCCTCGCCGGCGCCGGAACGCCGCCGCCACCCGTATCCGGAGGTCCACCGTCACTTGGAAGCTTTATCGGGCCGCAAGATTTGCTCGACCAAGATCGAGACAACCTCATCTCTTAACGAACATCGGCCGGGGACCTGCCTGAGTACCTCGAACTCGAACCGAGCTGCACCATCGACGACCCCAACCGGAGCTCGACCCGCTCTCCCGCCGACCACCAAACCAAGAGCCACCTCTATACCTGTGACACTCCTAATAAGATCTCGATACCTCTCCGTCGACACGGAGGCGTAGCGTCGCCCGCGAGGAAGAGGCCGGAAGATTTTATTCTATGCGCCGTCGCCGCCTCACCACGACGCCTACGGGGATGAGGCCGGCGAGGACTTGAAATCCCCCGAGAACAGTCGCAGAGTGAACCATCCTCTCGGCAAAAACCTAACCCCTAGACAACGACGACAACACCATCGCCGGGACACGAGAGAAAGCTCATATACCTCACGCCGGCCGCCTGTAGAACAACACCAGGAACCGCCGACGCCAGTATAGGAGCTCTTTTATTGCAGCTCCATCGGATGATTGGCAAGAACCCACCATCGGGCGTCGACCACCCAGGCTGGAGAGGCGGTCCGCCGTCCCCGCACCCCGTTCCGGCCGGCCGCCGCCGGCATCCGCGCCGGAGAGGCCGCCCGCCCACCTCGCGCCGAGCCGGCCGGGTGAGGCCCGGCCGCACGCCCGCCCGAGGCTGAGCCCGCTTCCACAGACGGTCAGCAGCCGCGGCGGAGATCGCCCAGCCGGACGACAGCTCCCAGCACCACCACCTCGGGAGAGGCTGACCTGAGACGACCACAGTGCCCGCGCCCGGTCGTAGGCCCCGCCATAGAGAACCCGTCGCGCCACCACCGACGGAGAGTTGGGAGCCGCCGACGAGACACGCCGGCGCACCCACAAGCCCCAACCTACCTCTATACAAGTCCTTCCGCCAAGGTGCCGGCACCCCCCCCTTAGCTCCGTCGCCGGCGAGGCCGCCTGAGGAGGGAGGGCCGGCGGCGACGGAGGAAATTCAATCCGCCTCCCGAGTCGCCCCGCCCACACTCCAGCGTGGGGATAAAAGGGAAAAAGCTCGATTCCCTCCCCAACTATCATGAAAGTTCACTTTTCCTCCCTCAACTCGAAAACCAGGACATATCACCTCCCTCAACTTTTCAAACCATGCAAATTACTCTCTCGAGCGGTTTTGAAGGTGGATTTGCTACAATAACCGTGGTTTTGCTACAGTGCCAGGGGGTTGCTACAGTGTCAGTGGATTTCTTCTGAGTAACCGTGGTTTGCTCACAGTGTCAGTGGGTTTGCTACAGTACCAGTACCTTTCCTTTTTAAAAAAAATCCTGTTGAATCTTTGAAAAATTATAATAAATCATAGAAAAATCATAAAATAAAAATCCAATTTTGTTGGACTCCATATGATTAGATCTACACAAAGAATATATAATTTGATATGCTTTAGTACAAAGTTTTTGCTAAAAAGATTTTGTCTTTTTCTTTTTATTTATTTAGTTTGAATCTTTAAAAATCATAGTAAATCACAGAAAATTATAAAATAAAAATCCAATTTTGTTAGACTCCACATGAGTAGATCTACACGGTGAATATATAATTTGGTGTGCTTTTGTCTAACAAAATAATTATAGAAGTTGCAGCTCACAATTATAAATATAAAAAGAAAAAAGACAAAACCTTAGAAAGCAAAAACTTTTGTACTTGAAGCATATCATATTATATATTCACCTTGTAGATCTAATCATGTGGACTCCAATAAAATTGGATTTTTTGTTTTATGATTTTTCTATAATTTACTATGATTTTTTAAACATTCAATCGGAATTTTTTAAAAAAAGAAAAGGCAAAGACACTGTGACTGTAGCAAACCATTGGCACTGTAGCAAACCACGGTTACTTGTAGCAAATTCACCTTCAAAACCGCTCGAGGGAGGTAATTTGCATGGTTTGAAAAGTTGAGGAGGTGATATGTCCCTGGTTTTCGAGTTGGGGAGGAAAAGTAAAACTTTTGCGCATACGTGAGTGAATCCGGACTTTTCCTAAAAAAGGAAGAGTCGAGAACTTTTCGGGCTTTATTAGTGCCTAGATGAGATGGAAATAGCAGCCCATTTAAAAAGCCCAGTTTGCTGACGAAGCAAAAGATAGTTGTCTTGGGCCTTAGGTTAATGGGCTGGCGTCGGTGGTAGTGAGCAAGGGCCGCCCTTGTAACTTTTTTTTTTTTTTTTTTTTTTGAGCAAAAGCCCTTGTAACTGAAATAGACGGCATCGAACGACTAAAACCTAAACCTGTAATACCCTCAATCTTCGTCTGAATTCTATCCTGGTGCTGTTCTTGCTATTCGCCCAAAATTCCCTGCTAATCCTACCCTAATCCTGGCCCATTCCAGTTATTTGCTGCGCTCTAACCCGGAACGCAACATGTTGCCTGACCGATGAGAAGATGAAGATGGTTCAGCGACGAGAAGCTAGCTGTCAACGGAGATTGAGCAGGTGTGCTAGAATTGGGTTGAACCATCTAATTGTAAACATCGATTGATTATTTTTCATGGTGTTAAGTTGAAATGTGATATGGATCCCTTTAATTTTTAACGAAGCCGGATGTTTCTAATTATTTTTTTTTTTTTAAAAAAAAATCCATGCCAATCTTGGTAACTTTGGTAATTGCTCATATTCGAGAGACTGCTCCGTAACATTTTTGCATTACTATCTGAAAAAAGCCATTCCATCCTCCTGCACCCAGACACGGCTAGACGACGAAAACCATGGTGCAAGACAGCAAGTGTTCAGATAATGTCAGTTCTTGTCGCATGTCACCATGCCATAGAACTGTCTGTCAATGACAAATGTAACATGAAAACACTTGCACTGTCCATGATGATTGTTCATATTCCCTGCACTGTGGCCCAAATAAACTGTTGACCAAATTGACAGTGCTTGTCTACTTTCCTTCATCATCCCACTTTGTAAGGCCCACTTCAATCTTCCAGCCTAAGAGCATTTTGTGGTTGGTGACAATTTCCTAACAGTTTCGATTGTGATGCACCAAACGGTCTAGATAACCAAATGGTGTAATAGTCAATCACAAAGCAGTTGTTCATCAGTACGATCACCGCTTACAAATCCATTATCCGACAAATGATTATACGAGCTATTATCTACTGTGCAGAGTTTCAAGAACTTCAGAACAGACTTTAAACTAGCCATCAGTTGTCAGATCCCATGAAACTGATCGAGTTGTTAGTATGACACTTCAAGTCTTCACCCATCTTCTATCTTGTATGAGAAACAGCCATGGGCAGTGGGTTCGGACTGACATAGGTGAGTTCAACTTTCTGGGGTAGAAGGTGGTACCGGATGTTCATCTCCTCGAATATTTTCTTCAACTCCATAACGAGCTCAGACCTCCTGATGTTCTTCTCCCGGATGTTTTGAAAGTTCATGGTGTGCTGGACAGAGAGAGACATGTTGATCTTGTTCACATCCAAGATATCCTTCAGGTTTACTGTGTGGACAGGGTGCCAATGTGTTGGTTTGCTCTCCAAGTACCTGAAAGTAAAAGGAACCAATGACAATTGATAATGTGAATTGTTCATAAACATGTGATTATACTAAGAGAACTTATTTGTTGCTGGTGTCATCTGCAGCTTCACTTACCTCATATCTATAAGACTACAACTATCTTTGTAATGTTATTCAGTTTCCCTCTCCCTCTCCCTCTCCAATTTCCTCTTTTGTAGACAAATTTAAATTGTACTCTCTCTCTCTCCTCCACTCTTTGTAAAAATTCTGTAAGGGTTTCCTTGCTCTCTGTAACCTTATTCCTTTTTAATGAATAAAGTACAAGCTGCCTAAATTAGATGAGATAGTTTCTTTCAATAAATTTACAAATCTGAAGTTAAATATGAATTCAGGTTAAGTTTGAGAATTACCCTTTAATTTTGGACCTCAAAGCTCCAATGCTCTCAGCTGAAGTTGAAACATCAATTGCAAAATCAATGGTGTCATACATGTTAGGGCTTCGTAAAAGTTGCTGATTGGCTTTGTGGACAACACAGAATTTGATAATATATCTTTTCATTGTCATTCTTCAACAAAACAGTGGTTAATATATTCATTTCCTCGACAGTCATCTATCATCAGAGTACATTCATGTCAGCAATAGAACATGGGAAATCAATGGAAACAGTTAGCAGAAAGGGTGATCTAGAAGTTACCTGTGTTCCATCAATAACACAACGGTCACCAACATCAAATGGATGCATGATGAACACAAATATAAGGGCCTCAAATACAGTCTTGCATGCATTCCCAAATATGAATACCACGACCAGAAAGCTGGGAAGAGATGACAACGAGGATCTTGGTTGTCGCGATGCCCATCAACAGTAGCGTAATGATGATGATTATAATGACGACTATAATACTGATGAGGTTGTGAAGTTGCATAACTGCGGTCTTTGTGTCATTCAGAGAATGTGCTAGTGATTTGCGATCGAGGTATGCTTTCACCTGGTAGTAAAACAAGATCAGGAAAGCAAACAGACGCATTCCAATACAAGCCAAGTGATTTGCAATGACTACATCAAAATTTACAAAACAAAACATATATAGCTAAAGTTTCATCAACATGTATCGTTTTGTTTCCTGTTTCAGGAATCAAATGATATGCAAGAACTAAAAACATATCAACATGTATCGTGTATTGTTTCCTGCTTCAAGGAATCAAATGATTCGCAAGAACTAAAAAAAATGTAATGACCTCTAAATGCAGAAGTAAAAAGCCAGATGACAATTACACAGAAATCATATAATCCTAAAAATATGCATAACAAGGCTCAATACCCACAGTTATGACTGCATCGGCAAACCAGATTAAAATTCAAGGCACGAGACATGGGCCTACCAATAAAAATATGTTCCTATGAATTCTGAAACAGAAGGAAAACAGAGATAGTAAATGCATTCATTTTTTTTCCATTACCACCCAATTCTTTAGAGCAGACTTTTTATCTTTCCAGTCTCTGATGCTCCCTCAAACATTGGAATCACCAGGTCCACCTCCTCCTTGGTGAAAAATCTCAGCAGATCCACCTCCTCAATGTGCCTATGTCAAAATTGAAGAGAATTGCTCATGTTGAGCCATGCAATTATGTAGAACAAGAAATGGCTACTGGAAAGTTAAAAGTCGTTCTTACTTATAGCCAGCCCTTGCGACATTCTTGAATATGGCATATGCTGCGACCTTGGCCTCCCATTCACTATTTATCTCTTTATCCTTCTGTTCCATGCCATCTACATCATCAAAGCTCTCGATAGTATTAGAAATGGTTGACAGCCTAGAGGTTCGGATTGCAGTGATGAGCCCTCTCATCGTCCATGCCGAGACCTTCTCCTGACTCATCTTCCTGAGCTTGACAATATCGATCACCTCCGGCACGCCTTTCTCTTTGTCCTCCTTGGCCCCCGCCGATGCTGACCCGCCCAATGCCACTACCCTCCCGCCCCACATTCTCGGCCAGCTCCATCAACGGCGGGCCCGACAGCGTCTGTAGCACGTACTGATGGAAGACGCTCTCTTGGATCCGATCGAAGAAGGTCTTGCGGTGGAACGTGGACGCGACGAGCTTCATGAAGAAGGTCTTGACGAGCCAGATGACGGAGCCGATGAACATGGAGGCGAGGAACCTGGAGACGTAGTTGAGGATCCTGGCGGTCTTATGGGAGCGGCCGACGTCGCTGTCGAAGAGCTGGGACCAGGCGACGAGCACGAGCGCGAGCCAGAGGCAGACCTGGAAGCTCTTCTTGAGCCCGAAGACGAAGTAGAGCACCTTGGTCCGCAGCAGGAAGTTGCGCTCGACGACGAAGACGATGAGCGTGACGAGCCAGTGGCTGAGGAGGTGGCCGGAGAAGACGGCGATGACCATGACGCACCACTTCCAGATCTCCAGCCCCCACAGGACGTGGCCCTGCAGTGGCGGCAGGACGAGGCTGACGACGAGCAGGCCGAGGAAGAGGACGAGCACGCAGAGCCCAAGGCCGAGGCGGGCCCGGCGGCGACACCGCGCCGCGGACCCCGGCGGCGCGCGGGACCCGTCCTTGTTGCGGAACAGGTCCTCGTCGTCATCGGCCTCCGCGGGGGTGCGGGGTGGAGACGCCCGCCGCGGCGCGATGGGTCGGGGTGGCGGTCAGCGAGGCGGCGGCAGCGGCGGCGGCGGCGGGGTGGACTGGGGAAGGGTGCGCGGAGTCCGGGTGCGTCGGGGTGGGCGGCTCCACGAAGCGTGACTTGGGCTTGGCGATGGAGGAGCGGCGGCGGAGGAGCGCCGCGGGCGGCAGCGGCGGGCGCGAGGGGCTCGAGGTCGCATGCTTCTCGGGGTTACTCTGCGACTGCGAGTTTGGTGTCTCCGACGGCGGTGGGTTCGGCTGCTGGTTATTATTGCTCGGGTGCGGCGGCGTTGGTGGCGGCGGGTGGTCGGGAGGGATGAGGAGGACGTGGTCAGCATTACTGGGCGGCGTGGCCGCCTTGGCCGTGGACGGGTCCATAGCACGTACGTACGCCGCCGCGCGCGGTAACCTGGGTTTTGGGGTCTGACGGCGGCGGCACAGGGCGGAGCGGAACTGCGGCTGGGGAGTGACGAATTTATTTGTGACGGCGTAGTGCAGGCACAGCACAGCACAGCTCTCCTGCAGAGGTTTCGTCGTGGGAAGGAACGGAACGGAGAAGGTGGCGATGGCCGTTTTTCAAAGCTTGAGCGAGAGAGAGAAAAGCCCCCGAATCAGGAGCAGGCCCACGCAGGACGGCAGGAAGGGTCTCGGTCTGACGCGCCCCACGAAGCAGGCACGTTCGTCCGGCGGACCGGCACGCCGCCCGGTCGTGGCGTTTGTCGCCTCGCAGCCTTGGTCCGGGACTTTCGGCGGGGCGGGTGGAAATGTGAAGCAAAATCGAACGGGCAAGCGCCGCTGTTCTGATCCTCCGTTAATTACACGGAGAAGTAGTAATAAAATAATAAAAAAACCAAGGATCCCTGACATAGTGACATAGTCAGTGGAGTCGGTGGTCCAACCCATCTAGCTCCACGCCACCTGAGGGGCAACTTATATTTTTAATACTTGAAAAAAAACCAGCGATCTTAACTTGGCTAGGAATGTGTTTTTCTCATATTAGTATGGTATAAAACACTTAATCTGCAGCTACGCAGAATAGTTATGTGATACTATAATTAACAAGCGGGGAGGAAATGGTTTTCTAGAGAAAGAAATAATGTCCATATACAAGAACGAGGATATGAAATGGTACGACAGAGATGATATATGATTGGCGCTAAATTTATTTTGAAGACTAGAAAACCGCGCGGCTTTGCCGCGCACATGGCCATTTTCCCCTTTGTAGTTAGTTACATACTTACATGAGTACTAACCGAATTGGTCTTTATGCAATACATTAGTTTTATTTTTCCGTGATAATTGTAAATTATTATTTACCCATGGTTTTGTATGTGGAACGTGGTTTTTTTTGTTATCTATATATGTTGAAGGTATTATTTAAATAGTATTTTGTTTTTGTTATTGAAATGGAACTTTTTTTTTTTCTCGTGGAGAAAGAAGGGGTAAAAGTATTTATTAAGGTGGGAGGAGCATAAGTAGCCTAACGCTAATGCAATTATGAAATGAGGAGAATTCGACCATGAATCATGAGGAGTTTTGAACAACTCGATTTTCTATTTTATGTTTCTATTTGATTTTCATATGTACCACTTAAAAATATAGGCAAAAATGTAAAGTTAAAACTTTATGATAAAATATGCTCTATTTTGGGTCCATTGCATAGATGTATTGATGAGGATTCGAAACAAATTGATTTTATATTTTTATGATTTTTCTCGTGATTTACTACGCAGCTTTCAAATGTTTAGCAAATGTATTCGTAAATGGAAAAGAATAATAGATAAGGGAAACCGCGGAAACGGGCCAAATTGGCCCACAAAGGTCCAAGGACCCAATGGTCCAACCCATAAAAAGGCCCGGGTTGCCACCTGATTTTGGTAAAGTTTGAGGGCTTTTTGCAAAAAAAAAAACTAGAGATGGAGGCCTGGATAGGGTTGTGTTTTCTCATATTAGTATGGTATAAAACACTTAATCTGCAGCTACGCAGAATAGTTATGTGATACTATAATTAACAAGCGGGGAGAAATGGTTTTCTAGAGAAAGAAATAATGTCCATACAAGAACGAGGATATGAAATGGTACGACAGAGATGATATATGATTGGCGCTAAATTTATTTTGAAGATACCACACATTTAGGATATGATTTTTGGTAATGCCTTGGCAAGTATATAGAAACTATTTCATAGTCTCTGGATTAGGACGGCCCTTATTCCATATAAATAAATAAATAGGGATAATAAGTGTATACTCAAATTTCCACGCCAAATTTTAGGAAACCACCCATTTAGGATATGAATTTGATAATGGCTTGACAAATGTAAAACTATATTCCATAATCTGGATTAGGACTACCCTTATTCCATGTAAACATGGGATAATAATGTATACTCAAATTCCCTCACCAAATTTTAGGAAACAACCACTACTACAGAATGGATTTTGCATGGCGGGCATTTTCGATTTTGCATGGCGGCATTGGGTCCGCGCACGGAACTAGGGTCACGGGCTAATCGCTCGGATAACCGTGGCGGACTCAATGCCCGCCATGCAAAAATCGATAATCCCGTAACAAAGACCGCCACGGTAAATAAATAAAAAATAATAAAAAAAAGAAAAAACCCTCGATCTAAAACCCCTAACGGGCCCGCATTCCGGGCCGCGCCCGCGGGGTTTTGAGATTCCGGGTCAAGGCTGGAATGGCCAGCCGCCGCCGGGATCGCGCTTCCAGCCGCTGATCCGCCGCCATGGCGCCCGCCGGATTCACCGGGCTCGCTGGCTGAGGTTGTTCGCCACGGCGCTGAGGTCGCCGCCGAGGCGGCGCCGGGCCGCCGATGTCGCCGCCGAGGCGGAGTCGCGGAGGTCGCCGCCCAGGCGGCGCAGCCGGAGGTCGCCGCCCGCCACGGTCCCGCCGCTGCCGCCGAAGCGCCCGCCGGACCGCCGGGCAAAGGTACGCCGCCAAGGCCCCGCCTCCGCCGGCATAGGAGGAGGTGGAAGGGGAAGGGGGACCTTGGGGAGTCGGGAGGAGAGGGGCGCCCTAGCGACGGGAGGAGAGGGGCGGGCCGGACGTGAGAAGGGAAGGAGTATGGGCGGACGGAGAGAGAGAGGGGGTGGGTTGAGTGAGATTAGTTAGGGTTTGGTTGTTTGTATATATACAAGCAACATGTTATCGGGCCGAGCTGGGCTTCTCAAAATTGAACTGGGCCTCGGGGATATTTACCATGGCGGGCATTATTATTAAACCGCCACGGTTAATAGGTATTAACCGTGGCGGTTATTTTACAAAGACCGCCACGGTTAATCGATTAACCGTGGCGGTTTTTCGCATGGCGGGGGGGACTGCCAGGCCACCTATTTTCCGTGGTGGTTTTTGAAATGCCCGCCACGGAAAATGAAAACTGAACACCTCCTAAAATCAATTCTGTAGTAGTGAACACATTTAGGATATGATTTTGATAATGGCTTGATAAGTATAGAAATTATTCCATAGTCTGGATTAGGACTACCCTAATTTCATCTAAACAACGGATAATAAATGTATACTTAAATTCCCACACCATATTTAAGAACCTCAATATGTAACTCAAACTTGATAATAGGAATGTTATAAAACAATATTAAGAATAGGAATACCGGCAAAAGACTTTGTTCGCCCCTACTAGATAATATTGTGTATACTTAAATCTATATTTATTCGGGTATGGCATTGGTTTTTGTCCAAAAATTGTTTAGTTTAAATGTTGGGTTAGGTTTGGGTATTGGACTTGTATGGACCGGATAGAATCATAAACCCTCCCGCAATAGCCCTTCCCGACCGTGTCCCAAAGATAGGCCTACTAGGCTAAAGGCATATGAATATAAAGCCGGCTGATTTTGACTGCTTTTAATAGTATTTCTTTGAAAGAGAATAAGCTTAATTAAACAAGCAATATATGACCACAAACCTTGATCTAGTGTTTCCGTCTCATTGTATTCATTAGTTTGCCACCTCTCACTTGTGCCTAGACCTACGACAACCGTGTTTGTGCCCCCCCGCATCACGCTTTTCGGTGGGCTCCCGCACACATCGTTGTGTGCCCCCACTGCAATGTCCACTACCCTGCGCCCCACGCCAAAACAAGACGACTATTAACCACAAATCTTTCAAGCAATATATTTGTGCATTGATCCAATGGAGCCACAACAACTATAACCACAAATCTTTCATGTAATCCTCACTCGGGGCTTGTTTGGATCAAAGGATTTCCAAAGGAATTTTAGAGGAATAAATTTCAAAGGAAAGGATTCACTTTTTGGTGTTTGGAACAAAGGAATGCTTAATTCCTTTCCAAAAGTATAGTAGCAAAACAAAGGAAATAAAACATCCACTCCAACTCAAGGGAAAGAATCTTTGCTCCTCTTCTCTCTTGCGATGCTTGCTCATGTCCTCAAGTTTTTCTTCCCGCATTCCAAACAACTCAAAGTATTTATTCCTCGCGTTTTGAAATCCTATAGTTTTTTTCACTTATCACTCTACCCTATTCCTACGTTATTTTCCTTTCCTCCTGCTTTTGCATTCTCAGTGTTTCAAACAGGCCCCCTCATTGTGGCTTGATCCTCAATCCCCTGTGGGCATGTTTGGTTTATAGCCCCATTACACCAAGCTAGATTTGTCCCCAGCCAAGTCAGGGCATGGCCAAAAATTCTCTAGAAATCCAAAAATGGGTACATAACTAAGGACAGGGCAATTGTGTAATGGCGGCTTGTAGGCTGGAAAGAGGAAGTTAGACTAGCTAGGAGCACAAAGAGAAAGTACTATGTTGTCAATCAAATAAAAAAGTAAAAGAACGCTAATGCCATCGTATGAAACATGACCGAGCTATTGAAAAAAAGGTGCTTTTGTCTATGCAAAACATTTAGTGTTGCCTAGACTGATCATCATCAACGCTTTCATAACTTTTAAACCCGTAATTCTCAAATAAAAAACTCTAGCACTTCGGCTACATACCATCTATCAAATGCATGTTTCTACCTCGATGCTTATTTTCATGGTCAAAAGCACTGCCAGTACTGTTGTTGCTAAGTGATTAAAGAAAAAGCTATGGAAATGGAAATTTTGCACAGGCCCTCCATCACATCACATTGGAAATATCATAAAAAAAAATAACTTCTGAACTTCAGTCACCCATCACGGTAGCCAACTCCCGTCTTCTGAACTTTAGTCACCCATCACGGTAGCACAGGCGCCCCTCGCAGCACAAGTGCAGACGGCTAAACAATGGGTGTGCGTGTCCACCAGCCGCCAACTGCTGGCCCTTTAACGGCATGATTGATGTAACTTCCACGACCAAAAAATCTGTTCGTATCAGAGTTTAAAAGCGCTGAAGCAGCAAGGGCTAGTGTGTAGTACTAGTACTCCTGTACTATATGGTAACTGATGAAAATCTCTGGCAAGTAAAAAGCAACGTCACGTTAATGATTCATCATCACTATGTACACGCAACTGATCGATATGAAAAATGTGGCCAGTGAAAAAAGCAAACGTCACGTTCAGCGCTGGAAATGTGTAAGCAAATGGAATGTCATTTTGCCACCACAGTGAAGGCAAGTTTGGCACCCTTGTTTAGTTGGCAAAAATTTCTAACTCAATGTCAAAAAGTTAGAATTTGGATACTGTAGCACGTTTCGCTTGTTTGTGGTAAATATTATCCTACCATGGAGTAACTAGACTCAAAATAATCGTCTCGCAATGTACATCTAAACTGTGTAATTAGTTATTTTTTTTACCTACATTTCATACTCCGAATATATGTCTTTTGGTGTATTTAATGTGATATGATGGAGAGAGAGTGGAAAAAAAGTTAGAAACTTTAGCCATCTAAACAATGTCACATTCGGCACCAGTGCAAGTAACTGGAATGGCGTGGCACGCACTTCATAAGTTCATATCGGCATGCCTGATCCGACCCAGCACTTCATATCTGCATGATTTGACATACACCGAAATGAGCAGTTTTAAAAATCTCGAAGATCTGAGTGGGGACGTATAGGGATGAAAATCGATGAACCCAATGCATCCATCTACCCACTTTTTTTGTTTTCAATTGATAATGCAGAATTTTCAATGTATTTATTTTGAAGATTAGTCCCACTTGTCTCCATCCTAAATTATAAGTTACTCCAACTTTTTTTGGAAGTCAAAGTATTTCAACTTTAACAATTTTTCAATAATAAAATAATAATATTTACGAAACCAAATGAGTAATAAATAATAATAATTTAGAACGAATGGAATATTAGTTAACGAGGGAGAGTCGATATTTGCATTGTATAGCTGGATTATTACGAGGTAAGCCGATTGCCCTAGGTCATGTTTGGTTTTGGTATATGTAAACCAACTAGCGAATAGGCCTACACAAATTATGCCTATATCTTTCATGCTCGTTTCAATTATTCATGTGCCAGTGTCGATTATGTGACTTAATGCTCTTGTCGAAGTAGGCATTCTAGCATTACCGATTTGCAAGCTAGTCTTGCTTTTATATTTAGCAGACGCCAGGTGGGGTGCAATCCTCTTGTATATCAATCCATTTTCTATCATGCTCACTAATTAATATCTTTATTATTGGGAACATGCCAATGGCACAATATTCGTTAAGGGCCTATTTGGTTTCCAAGATTCTAGGACTAGAGACTAATTTTTAGTTCCATTTAGTCTCTAAACCGCCAAATATGAAGACTAGGACTAACCTTTATCCCATTAGTCCCTATTTCACTTTGACTTTTTTGGGAGAGGTTAGAGACCAATTTTTAGTCTCATCTGGTACTTAGTCACTAGTCCATGTGTAACCAAACATGGCCTGTACTTGAGACTAAATGGGACTAAAAAATTAGTCTCCTGGCCTCCCTAGTCCCCATGTTTGTTGGTTTAAGGACTAAATAAGACTAAAACTTAGTCTCTAATCTCTTCGTAACCAAGCAAGCCCTAAGGCTAGGACAGTAATTATGGTTACCGAGCCAGACACCGACAAAGCTCGTATAGTTGTCATTACTAAAGAAACTATTTCGCGACCGTGAAGTGGATCAAGATAGGACAACCACAGCAGGCCTGAACTCCACGGCTAGGACTTTGAATTTTCAAACTAGCCCGAGGTTACGGCGCCACAGTTAGCGGTGGAATACATGTGTTCTGTTTTGCCACCAACTTGGCAGCCTCAGAGGTCAAGCATAGTACGGAAACGGAATTGCAACGCGTGTCTTCCTTTTTTTTTTTTTTTTTTTTATATGGGAGTCTTCCCCTGTTTCATCGTGACTTTGTGAGCGCTCAAGAGAGAGAGAGAGAGAGAGCGCGTCGTGAGATACGGAGGAGTCCGACAGGGCCTCACTGGGCCGGTAGGGAAAGGAGTGAGGCCGGCTCAGCCAGGTTTGGCCCAAAATAGGGTTAGAGAAAGAAAAAAAGGATTTTTGCTTTGTTTTAAATATTTTTTCTCGCCGATTAATAATGTTGCAAAGCATAAAGTTTCTAGTTTAATGTTACGGTTTGAATTTTTTTTTCAAACTGATACATGTGAGCATGTCGAACGTGTGGATATGTGACTTTATTCCACTTATTACTACGGTATTTTAAAAATAAAATAACTGTTACCTACCTTCATCACTACATAATCTTTTTTTTATTTATTATCTTTGAAAAATATTAATAAAAAAAAAAAAGTCATTAGTTATATTATCACACCAAGGACATAAAAGCAGAACGGTTATTTCCTCCACAAGTTAAACATCGTTTTTTAAGAGAAATAGATGGAAGTAGCATAAAATAAACAAAAAATTACAGCAATATTGGCATATCGCCGAAGGCCGTCGAACTTTTTTTTTTCCCATCTTTTACAGTGGCTCACAGATAGTAAAAGACTCCATTTTACTGGACAGTACATTAAGTACCAGAACTCAAAGAAATCAGTTAAATTAAAAGAAAAAAAAACTCACAGAAGTCAACAGCCCCAGCAAGGCTTCCTACCGTCTCTCCTGAACTCACAGATCCTGATCGGCCTGCCTCCCAGTTGAGGTATCCATCTGAGCCCGGCTTCCATCGACCTCGCCGCCGCCGCCGCCGCGGCTCCGTCCTCCCAAATCAAAGCCAATATGCAGAAGGTATACAAAACACACAGATCTCGGCTCTCAAGTCCGAAATCCTAATTCTTTTTGTTTCCTCTTGAGACAAGTCTGAAATCCTAATTCGTGCGTATCATCATCATGTTCATGCTCGCCGGAAGCCCACCTCACCCTTTTCAGTTCGGTCGCCCAAACTTTTTGTTGTGATATCCGTTCATGGTCTGTTCGCATGTGTGTCCAGCACAAGGTCGCGTTGTGCCAACTCGCCGTCACACCGGACAAGGCCGGAAACATTGCCCGCGCGCGCGCCCGCGTCCAGGCCGCCGCGGACGCCGGCGCCAAGCTCGTCGTCCTGCCGGCAAGTCGTCCGCTCTGTGCCTCTGTCTCTCAGTTAACAACGTGTTTACGGCCTCAAACAAACCACAAATCCCTAACTACTGATCAGACTGAAAGTATTATTAGTATAGGTTAGGTCGCTAAGACCTGATTAGCTGAAGGCAGCAGAAGTTATTGCTTCATTGGTAGAGTTCCTCTGCTTTTGCTTCAGGAAATATGGAGCTGCCCGTATGCAATGGAGACACTGCCAAGTTACGCCGAAGACATAGACGGCGGAGAGTCGCCGTCCATCTCGATGTTGTCGGAGGTCGCCGCTGCCAGGAAGATCACCATTGTAGGTGGATCCATACCTGAGAAGGCGTCTGGGAAGAAGGTGTTCAACACCTGCTGTGTCATCGGAACAGATGGACAGATATTGGCCAGGCATAGGAAAGTAAGTACAGTAGCTGGAGAGGCTGTTGTCTAAATCCTGATGTTCATGTGCAATTTGCAGCTGGTAAATGGTATTTGGGTCGACCTGCATACTGATTGCTAAAAAAACATGGCTATTTCAGCTGCATTTGTTTGAGATTGACATCCCAGGAGACATCACGCTCAAGGAATCTGATACATTCACAGGTGGACAAGAAGCTACTATAGTTGACACAGGTACGTGGTAAACTGGTAACTTCAGATGATAGTATGTGACGAAATTTTACTGTGCACCTGTGATAGTTTGATGTCTGAAAATGGTTGAGTTCTTCTTTGATTTTGTAAAGCTGAAGAACTACATTTACAGCGCACACACCTGTGTTGGACCGATTGGCATAGGAATCTGCTTTTGTTTTTGCGATAGCGCATTCTGCTAGGAATCTGCTTCTGTGTTTGTGATAGCTTTTCTGGCACATGCGTTGCAGATGTTGGACGGATTGGCATAGGAATATGCCATGATATCCGGTTTCCAGAGCTGGCCATGCTGTACAGATCAAAAGGTGTGCTTCACCATTTCTGCAGGATAGGATGTGCTATGCTCATTGGTTTCATGCACTGCTAGATCTCTCCTTCCATGAACCGCTTAACAGATGTGACTTGCCAAACCAGGTGCACACCTGATATGCTATCCTTCTGCATTCAACATGAGCACCGGGGAGCTCCTGTGGGACCTCATGCAGAAATCCAGGTTCGCAACAGTACCACTTTTCCAGACCACCATGCCATCAGAAATACAGTAGTGAACTTTTGTTCAGATTGGGATGAGATCATGAGAAAACTCCATCTATTCACGTAGTAGTTATCTTTTTTAGATTACACAGTACTTTTGTTTCACCCTCTACCCTTTCACTCCATCAGGGCTGTTGACAATCAGGTAAAGACAGTCCTAAAAAAAACCTCTTCTGTCGTTGTACTGACCAAAACTGTAGTAAAAATCAAGGCAGCGGTGCTGAATTTTCTTGGTTCCAGCTCTTTGTAGCAACCTGCTCGCCGGCGCGAGACCCTAACACGAGCTCGGACTACATGATTTGGGGCCATTCGAGCCTCATCGGACCAGTAAGACACAACAAGTCAACAACCATGTGCAATTGTGCATCTTCTCCCAATTGACAGCTGCGGTGGGACAAGATTGGTGGCTAATTTGTTTTGCAATCTATTCAGTTTGGTGAAGTGCTTGCAGCAGCTGGGCATGAGGAAGCGACCGTCATCGGTGAGATCGACCTCTAAGATACAGGCTACAAGGCACGCGATATTGAGAATTTAAGATTCGCACACTCATTTTTGGTTGCTCGTGTGTTGGTGTTTTGATCAAGGAAGAACATTTGCAGGCAGAACCTCCCGTTGGAGATGCAGAGGAGAGGAGACCTGTACCGATTGGTTGACGTTTCTGGTCAATGACTCGATGAAATCGCGGTCTGAGCTGTGCCCCAAGATGCCTGCCTTGTGATCCCCACCAGTGTAACACTGACGATTGATATGTGTGAACGGTGTGAACGGTTGCATCATACAGAGACGACTGATCTCCAGCGTGAAGTCTGTCAACAACATGTTTTTGGGAGGTGTTGTATCGCAATTCAACTCCCATTCTTTGGGAAAATTCTGAATGAACTGTATATCTTGAAGCCAAACCATAGAAATCTCCAAACCATAGTCTACTGCATCCGAAATGTGACATAACTAGCATATATTGCAGTATAAAAACATTGACAAATATGAAGAAATATTGAAGCCAAACCATAATCTGCTGCATCCGAAAAAAACCAAAATGAACTATAATTTATGTGCCATAACTACGTATATATTGCATATAAAGACGAAAAAAATATTGAAGCCAAACCATAATCTGTATCCGACGTTAACTAGCATATATTGCAGTATACGTTACATACCTAAAACAGGTGTTCAATCTCTTCAGATTTAGGCCCTGTTTGGGATTTGAAAAACTCCGGAAGAAGCTGTCTGAAAAAGAACTCTCGAAGCTGCTCTGAAGAATTTTCTACGCTTTTAACAAAAAAACAGAAAAATGCAGGTTTTGGTTTTTTCAGCCTAAAAGAGCTAACTTGTTTGGAGGAGCTTGTAATTTTTCGAACTTTCTATAGAAAAAAAAAGCAGAAGCTCTCAAAACAGGACCCTCAAACGGATATAGAAAAGCTTCCAGAAGCTCTCAAAAACATGACCTCAAAGTCTCAAACAGAACCTCAAATGGAGTATGAGAATTTCTTGAAACAAAAGGGACAAGCAAAGGGAAAAAAAAAAAAGGATAAATCAGGCAAGTTCCTGGTCCACGGCCCCCCCAGGTCTTTCTTTAAGCCCAAAACCGCAAGTGCGACGAACACAGGCCCGGCCCACAGAAACAGGCTTTGAAATACGAACAGGAATAGTCCGTGCTCTGCAAAACAAATCGAATTAATTAACCCTACCGCTATTCAAGATGACGCTTCCACCCCCTCGCCCCTACCAAACACGCAGAAATTCCACGTACAAACGTAGGGGTATATCCGTCATTTAAACACCTCTGTCCCCACCACCCCCGCGTCCGCACACAACACAGCCGCCTCGGCCGTAAAACCCGTGCACAGCGGCCACCACCCTGACGACCCTCGCAAGTCGCGCAACCCTTCCAATTTTTTTTTTTTTTTTCGCGTTCCCTTCCCTTCCCTTTGAAAAGCGAAGGCAACCCACCGAAGCCCAGCCGGCCCCAACCACTCCAACCAAACCAAAACCCAAACCCACTCTCCGCCGAAACCCAGGGCCTCGGGTCGTTTGATGCGATTCCGGCGGCGATCGCGAGCGCCTCCACCACCACCCGCCCCCCGTCCTAAGGCGATCTCCCCTCTCGCGGCGGGCATGGCTGGCGGCGGCGGCGGCGGGGCTCGCGGTTCCGACAGGGCGGGGGCGGCGCGCTCGCCCACCACCACCACGGCGATCCAGTCCACCATCCAGTCGATCAAGGAGGTCGTCGGCGGCCACCCGACGCCGACATCCTCGACACCCTCCGCGAGTCCAACATGGACCCCAACGAGACGGCGCAGAAGCTGCTCAATCAAGGTCCCCTTACCTCTCCCCTGTTCCCCCCCCCGATCTGGGTCGCCTCGACTCGATCGATCTCGTACCGGTGCCGGGAGCTAGGGTTTTGGGGGCGCTCGCTGAGCCGCATTGGGTCGGTTCTGCCGCTGCACCCGTGGGTGGGGGCGCAGGGGATTCCCCGCGTACGGTCTAGGGTTTTCGAACTATGGGGATTTGGGGACGCGCTCTGGTAGGAGGCTCAGCGTTTAATGGTTTATTGATTTGTGATACTACGTCACGAGGGTCGTGATTTTGATTAGCCAGTGATGTCCACATATATTAATGCTACTCTTGCAGGGCCAGTTGCTTGTATTTTCGTTTTCTATTCTATATATGTTGTAAATTTGTAAAAGGGAGTACTTACTATTGCTTACATGGCGTGGGTTCTAACCGACTTATAAAATTAGTTATTGTAATGGTCTCTATGATTTTTTTTTGGTAGTAAATGAGCTTTGATGTGCTGATATGTGGGATGTTTATTATTTGATGATGTAGATGGATGAGAGATGACATTGTTTCCAATATATTGTCTGCAGTAGCAAATCTTCTCATGTTTTATTTGTGGTTATAATTCATTATTTGTTTGTACCTGCAGACCCATTTCACGAAGTGAAAAGAAAAAAGGGACAAGAAGAAAGAGGTATACATTTTTCTTTTTGGGTAAATTTTCAGTGCAACCGTAAAATGAAGGATAAACCTAAAGTCAGTTCCTTTTTGTATTGCCCCTTTTTATTTGTAGCATACATATACATATTCGTTCTCTATGAATAAACTGTCTATGAAGAAACGAAATTAGTTCTCTATGAATTGAGGATACATGTTAAGTTATTGATTCTATGTTTAAGTGTGTAATGGATGTTATGAAACTTCAGTAACGCTGAAAATCATGCATTGCTATTCTTTTTATTCTGTTGTGCTGAAAAAAAGTATTGCATTGTTAGAGTGCTGGCCAGAAGAACTTTGCTGATAGTACTGCTCAAGTTGAGCAGAACTCACAACGGATGAAGCCACACACACAAAGAATGGAAAATGATCAAAGAAGAACTCCCAGTCAGGGTCAGATGTCAGGTAAAATAATTGAGGGCCACCATTTGTAATGTTTAGTAACATAGAGTAGATATATGCTTCTTTTGCTACCAAAATAGTTCGACTCATCGTTATATATTTCTAGCGATCCAGCTTCTAGACAATGATGAAACATATAGCTTCCTGTTTTCCATGGCAACCTTGTTTGTCTCCAGCTTGCTTGTTTTTGCTCCTGGTTTCCCATTACATACTATAAGCTTCTGCATTTTCACGCATGGTGTGACATATGTGCAATATTATGATTGTGTAGCTTGCATGTTTCCACCTGACTGTTAACTGATTGCTTGATGCAGGCCCTAGTCGTGAATTTCGGGTTGTGAGGGACAACAGATTTCAACATGGTGTGGTCGAGAACAGACCAGAACTAGGCACAATGGTTCAGCAAATGTACAGACGTCTGATAGGAGGTATTGTTTGTGTTACAAATTTTGCTGCTGCTCTTACTCTCCTGTGCACTCATTTGTTTGTCAAACAATCTTGTCATCATTTTTTTAGTGCCGGTTAAGTTGTATACTGTTTATAATGCAGCCATCAAGTACTTATTCAACTTCCTAATATTTCTTTGTAGCTAAAGGTTATTTCATTGAGTGTAGGCATCATATTGCCTCCTCTACCAAATCCTAATTTGATAATGTGAAAATGAATAAATGCTTTAGGTTTGATGTTTCTTTTGTTCTGTTCCTTTGGTACATGAACAAATCCTTTGAAACCCTTCTGTTGATTTTGACTTTAGTTTTATGTCTTGGCTTTGGCCATTTTGTGTTTTTTTTTGTAACTAGGTTCCAGAGCCGTAATACATTGACCGAATGTGCAAAATACAGTTTTTACTCAAAAAAAGTGCAAAATACAGTTATGAAAATTGATATCTTATTTTTATTGTCAGCTGTTTTGCATGTGAACATCTTGTTATAATCATACTAATACTTTCCTTACTGGGTTGCCTATGTTCAGTACTGTTCAGTCTGGTCGAAACCGCCACCAGCTACAACCTCAGATGGTCAGATCACACATCAAAATGCTATGCAGAACTCCCACTCTGACACAACTCAAGGGAATAGGGATGGTCAAGGTACTACACAGAAGCATGCGGCCATATTTGAAGAACCCTCAGAATGAGCAGCAGTTTGCTGGTTCTGACCCAGCTCATGGGTCAGCCAATGTTAGAATTGCTGGTGGAACAGTTGGACCTGCTCGACGTCAGGTTGGAGTTATTAATTCTACTAGGCAATTTGCTGGCCGCTCTGGTTCTCAGATGCATGTGTCAAGTGGTTCTCATGCAAATAATCAGAGGGGGAGTTTTACCTCAGCAGGGGCATCTGGGCGTTACCCACCTTTTATGTCAAGAAACATGCAACAAAAATCAGAGGCCTGATACGATATTTCGTGGAAGGCCCACCGTAGATCTTTTGTTGGACAAAACGTCAACAGGTATCATCAGGGTCCTGTTAACAACCAAAAAGGTATCATCTGCCAATGGTGTCTATGTTTTTTTTTCATCAGCAGCCGAAGTTGATATCAAAATGTTAGATTTTGCCCGCAGCAACTTTTTAAGGGCTTGTTCAGTCAATCCTCAATCCGAGGGGGATTGTAGTGCATTGGGGATACAAAAATTCCCCTCAATCCCCTCAATATTTTCCATTCCCCTTGATTGGTAATCAAACAAGGCCCAAAAGTTTTTTTTTTTTTTTTTTTTTTTCTATTGATAGATATGCTTTATTATATCTTTTAAGCTTGTATAAGCTATACTGTAGATATTTTAATAGATAATTATTTCTCCAAGTGGTTTTAATCAATTTTACTACTGGGTGTATTATCTACTGTGTATTCAAGTTTCCATGTATATTTGGCCCCACGGAGTCCCCACCTAGCGTGGGGTTTCAGCACCGAGAAACTCCTTTTTCCCATATATATATATAAAAAAAAATTGGTGTATCTCATGTTTAACTTCATTTGAACTCTATTTTACTTTTCACTTTTGTATGAAGATCTATATGACTACCTGTAAAGATTTATTTACTGAAATACTCCTTAATTGACAATGACTTTAGACCATGTTCTGTGTTGCCACAGAACTGCTATATTGAAAAAATTATACTTGCCACTTTGATGTCTAGCTTAGTTTTTTTTATCCATTATGTCTAATGCTTTTAGGAAAACATTCAGATAAAATGACAAATTTTCTCTTCAGCAGTACACCCTATTAAGGAGTGGAAGCCAAAATCGACAAAGAAGTCACCTACCACCGATTCAGATGACAATATAGCTGATGCTGCATCTCCTTCAGCTAGCAACTGTGAAAATGCTAACGCACCAGATGTAAACGGGTTATCTGAGAAATTTTCACAAGCTAACTTGCATGAGGTGGAGCATGTTATTATTCCGAACATCTTCGTGTTCCAGAATATGAGCAGACAAAAAGTTAAGGTTTGGCAGTTTCACATCTGGCTTGGATTCGAACAAGTACCTGCCTCGCCCCACAAGACACTGAGCAACCAGAACAGTTAGGTGAACCTATCCCAATTCTTTCAACGAAGAGAAGATAACATTGTAGCAAGCAGCGTTTTGGCCGCAAATTGTTCCCTTGGAAGTTATTTATATTGACTATTTCCTGTTTTTAAAATATTTTATTCAATAAACTTGATTCAGTAGTTTATGTCACAACATTTGTTAAAGTGCTATGTGCTACCTAAGCATTTATATTTGTATTTTTTTATATGGTGAAATAGTTTGCAAGCTTGCAGTTTTATTGGCATAGCATTTGGGTTTTAGATTCTTGTTAGGTACATTTGTAACTTATATTATTATTGGTTTACATTTGACAAATTCTAATCATACTTTTTTTTTACTTTAATTATAGCTTGTCATTTCTGAATGCTATTCTTGCACTCTGGTACTGTGGGTAATTTAGAGAATATGGCTTCCTCTGACAATCCTTTTGTTATATGTAGTTTACAAGAATCAGTTCAACAGGTCAGTGAAGATGATAGTTTGGATGCTGGAAATGATGACATGGATGAGCAAGCTAGATCTTCACAACAACTGTCCACGCCAACAGTTGGGATTTCCTTGCCCCCATCTGAGGATAGTGATCGAATGAGTGGGCAAGTTGAGAATGATGATGGCCTAGGCTTAGTTCAGAGTGACACTCCAGTTGGCGCAGCAGATGGGGACAGTACCCAAATCACCTCGCCTTTGACTCCTTTTTCGGTAAAGATGCTTCACATGGATTTTTTTATTTGGCATTTTGTTTGCTAGCTTATCTTATAGTTAAGTTACATTCTCGCTTCCAGAGTTTGTTTTTTGGCATTGTCCATGACATGTAGAACTTGAATATCTGCAGGCTTATGGTCATGAAGATCCTAATATGCATACAACCAATGAGGCCCAGTTATATGGACTGGTGGAGCCTAATGTACACCCGCAAGTGTTAGCTTCCTCTTCTCAGGTAAATGTTATATTGGAATTGGAACCCAGTTGTGAATTGGTCTCCTTGATTGTATTACTTTTTAAGAAGTCACAAAAAAATGTTTTTTTATAGTTGGCATTTTCAAAGTACAACTTCAAAAAACTAATTCCTACAGTATTTGTAGAAATAGAAATATTAATGTTACAATATTTAGTGCTTTTTTGTCAAAACAAACACATTTCACATGGCCACTTAAACGATAGTAATATACTGGTGGAGAATTATTACAGATGCCAAATTAGCATATGTCCAGTAATATGGATGAAACTATTATTTACTGCTTACAATCCCTTACTTGCATCAGGGGGTACCCTTCAGAAAATCCAGAAGCAGATAATGCTGTTGCTGTGCAAGTCTTCAGGATGCCAGAACCTAATGTTCACTCACAAGTTCTCCCTTCCACCTCTGAGGTAGCACTTTTAATTTGATTTTTAACTGCTCTCTCCTGTACTCCTTTCTGTATTATTTTTACTTGTCACTCACACACATACTGGAGCTAGAACTTAGAAGTAGGGGAGAGCAGCTGATTATCTGACATAACGTTGCATTTCTCAAGAAAAACAAAGACAATTTTGCCACCTCTTTTTGCGTAATGCTGTCTTAGTGAAACTCATGATTAAATTGTGTTGTGACATCTGTTGCAGGCCCTAAATCCACAGATTGTGAGCAACAGCCCTGTTCCGATCTCTTCACAGCAGCAGCATATCTCTCAGCAACAAGCTGCCGCACAGATGTACCCCTCAAGTGCATGTGCAACATTTTCCAAATTTCATGCCATATCGACAACTCTATTCTCCAGTTTATCCCATGCCTATGCCAAACTATACGCCAAATGTCCCTTATCCATCGAATGGAAATAATTATCTTCAGATGCCCAGTGGAGGTTCACATTTAACTGCAGGAGGCGTGAAGTATGGAGTTTCACAGTATAAACCAAAGTCCCATCTGGTAGCCCTTCTGGCTACGGAAATTACACTCATCCAGCTGGTTTTACAATGGGTTCCCCTGGTGTTATTGGAGCTGCAGTTGGTGTTGATGATGTCAATAGGATGAAGTATAAGGACAACATTTATGCCTCAACCCACAGGTACAATTTACAGTTTCTTGAATGGTATTAAGTCTCAAATTAGAGAGATGGGTACCTTTAAAAGGACTCTCTTTACTTTTTGTTTATTATGGGTTGAGTACTTTATCTAATAAGAGTTATCTGATAGCGAAATCTTTAGGCCAATTGTGTTCATGGTTTCTGAGTTTGGTCCTTTCATTTTACTAATTTGAGTACCTTCTACAGGTTGAGACATCTGACATCTGATTCAGCCAGCTAGAGAGATGCCACCTTGCAGGTTCCTTCATTTACAACATACCAGGTCAAGCAACGCCTGGTGCTTTTGTGCCAAATCCAGCAAATGCATCTTTCAATGCTACAGCTCAATCCTCTCACGCGCAGTTCCCAGGCTTGTACCATCCTCAGCAGCCTCCCCTCTATTGTAAGTCCGCACCCCATGGTGCATCAACAGGTGCCATCAGCCATTGGTCCCAATGTTGGGGTCGGGTGGCGGCTCCAGGCCCGCAAGTTGGGGCTTATCAGCAACCACAGCTTGGTCATATGAATTGGAGACCCAGCTTTTGAAGAAGGTTTCTTAATTATCTGTAATTAGGGGTCACAAGAGCCTTTTTATGTAACAACAGTAGGCTCCTTTTAACAGGAAGCACCTTTGTTTTTAGTGCAGCTCTTTCTGATCTATTTAAGCTATAACAAGGTTTTTGTTAGCTTTTCCTTCCCCCAGGTGAATTCAGTATCCCATCTGAACTGGTATGATGTAGATTTGTGAGTTAAACAATGGGCAAGATCTAGCATGAGCACCAAGGTTGAGTGCCTTCCATTTTTTTTTCTATTGTTGTTTTGTTTCCTAATCTAAGTTTTGTAGGTTGAGTGCCTTCCATTTTGTTTCCTTATTCGATTTATGCATGCATAAGGTGGGTTTTCAGCAGCGCCAGTTTCATTGTAGTGTGTTATGCTATTGAATGCAATGTTGTAACCTGGTCAGGGTTCTGGGCTGTCCATATCATAAATTTTTGGTACATGTTATGATTCCTTGGAACAGATTATGACATAATTGCGTGTGGAAAGTTTGTGTGCCCGAGGACTTCTATTGTAGGCTCTTATGTAGTTGGAGACTGTTGTGCACTGATTTAGTTCTTATGCAGTATTTTGTATAATCTGAAGTTCAAATGGGCAAGACAGAACAAAGTATTATGTATGATCTGGAAGTTCAGATCAGCAGTCAACTCTCTGTGCTTGTTTATTGCTTGCTGCGTTTCATGTGCAACATTTTGGCACACATATTAATTTGTTAAAGTATCTGAGGGGAGAAAAAGGAACGGCCCACCGTTTGTTAAGCTTGTTGGTATTGTTGGCCCAACTGAAGATGCACTGCTCACTATATTTTGTGTGCTGTGATTCTTGTCTTCGAAAAAAGAAGTAAAAAAAAAACAATGGTTTGTAATAAATGTTTATGTATCCATCTATTGACCAATGTTCTGCCATGGTGGTTATTAAACTGATCGTTACTGTAGCAAAACCGTCTTCAAAACCGCTTTGGGGAGGTAGAAAGCACGGTTTGAAACGAACTGATTTGGATCAGCTGGTTGGGTTCTTTACGGTGGAACATGTCCACCAGGGTTTAGGTCCGTGACCTGGCACTGTTTTTTCTTTATTTTTAATTCAGATTTTTGAGTGCTATGAATTACCCTAGGTGATCCCTTTTTAGATGTCACTATGGTGCACGCCAAAACTTTTTTCATCTTTTGATCAAGGTTTTATAAAAAATACGGGAAGACATTTATATCTCCAAATAAATTTATTAAAAACTAGACTTAAAGATCTTTCCGATGGCACTAATTACTTTGCATAAATATTTATATATTTTAATATATAATTGACGGTAGTTTGAAAAACGTTGACTTCTGGGAAGCAGAATGACATCTATTTGGATCGGAGGGAAAAACCCTATTTGACAGCTTCTCAATAATGAGGCGCCTTCCTGTGGATGTACGTGTGTTCATAGGGTGAGTGTTCGTGCTTGTTGGGCGCCTGTGTTTAATCTCAAAAAAGTGGAGAGAATAAAACGAAATCGGAAGATAAGCACAATCAAATAGCTCCTTTTTCATCTAGGTACTGAACTATTAGCCTCCCTTCTTCGGGGGGAGCACGCCGCGGTGGCCCACGAACGCGCGCACCAGAACGGGCGGCGCCGGACACGCTGGATGACAGGCTGCAGGAGGAGGACCGCGAGACGACACCGAGGCGTAAGAAGGAGCTATTGCCAGAAAGTAAAAATAGATAAGGTTTTTTTGAAAATGCCGCCGACGTGGCAAGTTTTAGACCCTTTGGTGTGCATTGAAAAAATAGTTCAGGTACCCAGATAGTCGTTTTGATAGTTCGAGTACCTAGATGGGAGGAGGCCAATAGTTTGAGTATCTTGGGTGCATTTTACTCAAAAAGATATATAAAAAGAGAGTGAAAGAAAGTAATAAGTTGGAAACAAACGTGAAAAAGAACGGCCCAACAGAAGACCTGTGCGGGTAAAGTTCCTGAGCCCAACTACCCCGACTGGGCCGTATGCCGTCCGCATCACAGCTCACCCTTCGTGCCTCTCTCTCGTTCCCCTCCCTCTCTCCGACCGACGGGGTGGTGGGCTACCGCCGCCTACGCCGCCGCTCCTACGCAGGGGGCCCAAGCCTTCGTCGGTATCACCGGGCGAAGAGCATGGATTTGGTCATGGCCCTAGGCGTGGCCCAAATTTTCCCATAGAGAATAGGTATATTTGAGGCCCGGCCCAGCAAAAATGAGGCCACTTCCGTCGCGGCGTCGTCGAAGCCTCGAACCCTACTTACTTCCGTCGCGGCGTCCACGTTCTGCCCGCCGCCCATGAAGCGTCCTTTGTCTGGTGTCACGGGCGTCCTTTGTTTATCCCACGCGGCCGCTCTGAGCCGCCGAGCCCAAGCGCCGCCCAGCCGCCGCCGTCCCCGTCGTGAGGGCTTCCCCTCGCTGCATCATCGTTCACCACGCCCGCTTCCGTCGCGCCCCTCCGAGCCGCCCGACCGCCGCCCTCTCTAGACTGTCGCTCGGCACCAGGGCAGGGCGGAGACCACGGGCGCACGAAGAGCCACAAGGCCGAAAGAGGAGGCAACAGGGTCTTTTTAAAAATTTCCCTAACGTGGCAAATTTTAGACCTTTGGTGTGCATCAACAATAGTTTAGGGACCTGGGATAGTTGCTTTTGATAGTTCAGGATCCTCGTAAATGAATAGTTTGAGGACCGCGGCGTGCATTTTACTAGTTCGTAAAGAAAAGAAATAGTTGGAAACAAACGTGAAAAGTAAAGAACGGCCCAACATTAGACCTGTGCGGGTAGGCTCCTTGAGCCCACACCACGGACTGGGCCTATGCCGTCCGCATCACAGCTCACCCTTCGTGCCTTCTCATTCCCTCCCCTCTAGAATCCGACATAGGTGGCAGGGGTGAAACATATCCACGCCGCTGCCTACGCGGGGAAAGCATTCGTCGGTATCTTCACCGGGCGAAGACTAAGGGTGGATTTGGCCGCTAGGGACGCGGCCTAGGCGTAATCCAAATTTTCCCATAGAGAATAGGTTATTTGCGGCCCGGCCCAGCAAAAAACCCGAGGCCACTTCCGTCGCGGCGTCGTCGAAGCCTCGAAGGCTCGAACCCTACTTCCCGTCACGGCGTCCACGTCTGGCTTCCCGTCACGGCGTCCTTGTCTTCCCCACGCGGTCGCGCTGAGCCGCCGAAATCCGCCAGCCGCCGCCGTCCTCGTCTGGCTTCCCCGTCGCTGCATCATCGTCTCCACCACGCCCGCTTCCGTTCGCGCCCTCCAAAAAATTATCTTCCCGTGCGGCCGCGCCGAGCGCCGACCGCCGCCGCCTCTCTAGATCTCGCTCGGCACCAGGGCACAGGGCGGCAGCACCACGGGCGCACGCATTCAGGAATTAACTGCAGAAAATAACAGCGGTAATTCCCTCCCAATTCCCAAATGCTCAATCCCATTTGTTGAAAATCAATTGCTCCGATCCAAGGATCCTTAAATGATAATTGATTATTCCAATTTTTCTAGTTTGTAGAGTTGTACAATGAAGTTGACAATTCAATTAGATAATTTTTTTTCTCCTGCGCCTATTTGTTATACAACCTGTGTCAGACATCCAATCTTCTCAAGAAGTACATTCATTAGTAGAAGAAACATAGATTTTTGAAGAAACGCATCCATTAGCTACGTAATTCTGTAAGCATTTCTTATTTTGGCCAACTATGTTGTGGATTTAAGTATGGACTAAGATATAATCTAAAACTTATGTATTTTTTTCCAGCAAGTTTTGTTATCTATCGGTATTAGTATTAAACCCGATGCAACGAAATTTGACCTGATCGGTGTTTTGATAGTGCCCCAACCGTCAAAATTTAAAACCCGCCCTCCCTGTCTCTGCCCTTCCTGTTGTGCGAAATCAAACACCCAAACCCTAACTTAAATTTATTGATTTGGCCTACAAGAAAAAGCGAACTGTTTGCAAAAATTATCGGGTGTACATGCCCTTTACTGGTTCTGCCCCTAATGCTAGTACCAACAGTATTTTCTTCAATGAACATGTGAAGAATTAATTGAGAAATAACATGGGGATCAACACTTGAACAAATGCTTGGTCCCATTTGTTGATCAGAATTCCATGGATCATGATGTTGAAACTAAATTGTAATTTTATTGAATATTTTGTTATTCCCATTCTTTCATACATGCCTGAACCATTATCGACATTGATATTGTGAACTTCTTTTCCTTTAGAACTGAGCATTTTGTTTTGGCTTGGGAATCGAACACCCAGCTTGAAAAGATCCTAGCTCCACCACTGGCACCTGCATCATGAGATGTTTCTGCATATGTTTTATTGGATTGACGTTTGGATTTGTAGCACCTGAGTTCATTAGGTCTTTTTCTTGATAATTAATATCTTGATTCTTGAACAATTTTTACCCGGTTTTAGAGTTAAGGGAGTAAAATGGACTTCGATGAAAGTTGAGGGAGGCCCTGAATCTTGGCCCAACAGTTTTACTAGTCTGCAGAGCCCACGAAATTTTGGCACAAATGCCCTCCTCTCACCCCCGTCACTCTGCTCAGCCCAGGCGGAAGCGAGTCCCAGCGCGAGTCCGCGACCCGAGCAGGAGGGGCGGCGGCGGCACAACCGTCTCCAGCAATCGGCATGGGCACGCGGGGAGGTGTACGAGGAGAAGCTCCAGAAGCGGCGCGCACCTCCACCGCGATCCCACTATGAACCCAGGCCTTGGCACGCCCCGGTGCCCGCGATGCCTCTCCCTCCTCAACCCCACCGCGGTGCGTACTGCTCTCCCCTGTTCCTTTCCTCTCCTGATCCTTGAGGCTTTTCCTTGGCGATGTTTCTGACCTGTTCTTATGTTCTGCCCGTAGGAAGATAGGGACTGGGCCATCACCTCCGTCCTGCATGACGTCACCGGCCGTGGTAACACGCCATTCCCGCCTCTCCCTCACACTGCGAGATTCATGGGTCTTTGCGCCACCGCTTTAGGAAAAAATTGCTGCTAACTTGTGTGCGATTTTGTTGTCCTGTTTGTGTGCGTTGTTGTAGGCTGGCTCGTGCCGGCGCTTTGCTCAGTGCTGTGCACGGGTTTAACACAGGTACCTTCCATTTGTTTGATTTTGAGATTGGATTAGTAGGCATCCAGGTTCGTACAAATTGACATTGTTTTGTTGTTTCTTTGGAACAGGGATCCCTTTTTGTCCAGAAGCATGTGAAGGGGCGAAGTGGCTGCAGTTGCTCGTTGGGGTAAGTCTCGGCTTTTGTTTACTGACTCGCTTGTATGACTATATGTTTTTATATGTTTTATTGTGATCTATCTTAGATAGAATCCTAAAAGTTTGGTGAATATTGATCTAGAAGTCTGATTCATTGTTTTACATGTGTGAAGCACTGAAGCCTAAACTATGCACCGGTCTTTTGCAATTGTATTAGTAGGAGGCGATAGAAGAAATTATCCATCATTAGATAAAAATAACGAAACAAACAAATTATCAAGAGAATTCTACCTGTTTAGTAAGTCTGTGCAGTAAGAAGGATATGTTAATAAATAAATATCTGGTTCTCTGGATGTCAATTGTCAGGCTCAACTCAACTACAAACTATATAGTATATGCTGACATTGCAGGAATTTTTCTACCAAAAATACAGAGTATTTCAAGGAAAAGTAATAGCCATTGTCTGATTGCCTGCATACTCTTTTCTCCGTTAAAATCCTTTTTAGTTTATTTTTTTAAAAGCAGTGGAATGGGGAGCTGAACAAGGCATTCAACACATTAGCGTTTAGGGAGTTGACCTTCCTAACACATTCAGGCGTTGAAGTTACTTGGTGCCAATGCACCAGGTTTTTTTTTTTGGTCATTCAACAGCCTCATTTTCATAATACTGTTTTAACAAATTGTGTATGGTACTTAAACAGTGCACCAGAGTTCATTTGCTTGTAGCTTTGCCCCTGTTCCCTGTCCTGTGTTTTCAGTGGCAATTGCTAATAGCTTATGGAGATTTTGTGATTTGATTGCTATAGAACTTTGAGAAAGGATGCTTTATTATGGTTTGTTCACTTTGGAAAATTGATACTTCTGTAGGTGCCACCGCTGCTGATGTTCTCAGGTGCTAGTGCTGTATTTGGTGGTAAGTCTCCAATAACTATCTTTGTTTTGAGTAAATGCAATAAGCTCTACTAAATTGTCCACGCAAGTTACTTTGACTTTTTGAGATATGATCTGGATTATTAAACCAATGCTTCTTTATGTGTTTGGACTGGGAATCTATGCACATCTAAAATTGGAAACATGAAAAATTGTATTCTTTTTGTGTTTAGACTAGATAGAATTTATGTCATTATGGTTGGATTAGATGGGGCTTCATTCTTGTCAAAACATGTTCTTTTTAAATTCCTCAACCCAGACATGTATCTAAATATATTTTAGTTCAACAGCTATGTAAACAATATTGGCTTGTAAACTTCATGCTTATTGTTATTATATATATAAGATACTATCATATAATTGTTGGAGTCCAATCAAAGCAAGTTGAGGTTCAGGTCAAGTTTGAAGTTCCTTCCAAATTCTAATTTTTCAAACAATGTTATCAAAAATCAAATTGTCTAATCGATCTTAGTCGCCATGGCACAGATCACCCCAACTAATCATGATTAGTTGCGATTAAACCTGACTAATCGTAGTGCATAGCTGATCGCCATGGAACCAATCAACCTGACTGATCGTTACTAATCACGATTAACTGGATGTCTTAATCAGTTTCGAAAAATATTGGCCTCACATATCTTGCCTGTCCAATAGAACAGGATTTCACCTGTCAGGTGCCATGCACTAGGTAGGTGTTTTGAACAGATGGGAGGGATGTAAATTGCAATTTTATACAGTCTAGATGAAATTTATAGAGATATTTGAACCATGGATATGTATCATGGTAGCCATTCCAATAAATGTTTTTCATGTAGGGATGGAACCAGAATTGTCTCAGGCTTACAGCTCTGTACCAATGTTCTTTTATTTAAATGTCAAGTCTCTTAGATCTCTGTTTGAACTTGGAAAAACATATCAGCAAGGGAAACATTCAACTTCTTTAAAGGAAATTAAATTTGAAGAGCATGCCTTATTTTTCTCTACTGTCGAGTACCTAATGATGATATATATTACTTGATGCAGCATATGCACTTCCAAGGTTTGCTCAGCTCACCGTGACGTCTTACTACGCGGCATCAACTGGCTCGCAGTACGCGGTTTCACAGATCACACGGCGGATTGAAAGAGCTCATTTCCAAGAATCTGACGAGAAATCTAGATGAGTGGGTTTACATTTAGTTTGTTCTATTGGTGCCATGTACATGGTATATATAAAAAGTACCTTTTACTGTTGTTTTGGCATATTTACAGTACAGTTTTGCTGTGTTCCAGGCAGCACGCAGTGAATAAAATTTTGTCTCTGGACCCAAACTTTCTGTGTTCAGGTATTCCGGGTCTTAGGTTAAAATGTAAATGTTTTCTTTTCCCTACTTAGTAAAACGTTAACTTTATGCGCGGAGAACTGATATGATCTGGTAAGACCCTAAGAATAAACAGTCATCGTTTCTGTGTATTACTTACTCTACCACCTAAGCATTTTGCCGATGTGGAAGCAATTTAATTAGGAGAAACCGGGTCTAAATTAGACACAAGTCTACAAAGATATGAAAAGATATCATAGGTGGATGGAGAGAGAAGAGATGTGATTGAACAAAAGATCAACTATCTATAGCAACTATCTATCAGAAACATAGTTTTCATACTTAGCGTCTACATATATAGAAATTATATATGATGATTTCTAGCATTTGGAGTGCCTTAATATGGCTACATACATGAGTAAATGGATAAAAAAAAATCAAAGCAACTTATAATTTGGAACAGAGAGGTGTAACACCGGGTGTTCTCATCATCTATCAATGACAATTTGAATATTGGAAATTAAAACAAATCTACCCCAATCACCAATTGTCCAAATCTATTTTCAGGAAACACCAATTCTCCACATCTTTTTCGTAAACCCCAATTCTCCAATCCTGACCAGATAACGTCAAGTCGATGGTCCGCGATCCGCCAACGCCCGACGGGGAGGAGTTTGCTAGATCCGGCTGGCCGGCGGCGGTATCCCGCATAGTAGAACAACGCCTTCTCCTTCTCCCCACCGCTGGCGCGCAGGTACCACTCCGCCACTGCATGAACTCCTTGGTTCGCCGCCGCGCGCCGTCGGAGCCACCGGCAGCGGCGATCGGACACGCCACCGCGCGCCTTTGGTCCCACGCCGCGCCCCTCCTCATGCTGATCGCCATCGACGAACTCTATCATCGGCGCCGGCGCCGGGTCGCACCAGTACTCTTCGTCTTCTCCCATCGCGACGAGATCGTCGTCGTCGTCGGACGACGAGGAGGAGGCCGGCGCCAAATCGTCTCCGCGCCGGCGCCGTGTCGCGTGTCCACTTCGCCGCCGTCCATTTGTCGTCTACCTACTCGTAGTGGGCTCGGTCGACGCGTGTCACGTTTTATAAAACCCGCACGTGCGGCTGCCTGTGGCGGTGCGTTTGTTTTCGATCAGGTCGGTTGGGGTTTTGTTCCATCGAACCCGGATTTGACGCCCGCCACCTCTGATAACCGGGTTTGTTCCATCGAAACGGATCGACGCGCCGCCTCTTTCTCCCATAATTCAATCTTCAGTATTTTTTTTTCTCTCAGGTGCTTCGTTCGCCGCTGGCTATGAATACGCGAGGTTTTACATATTTAGCATTATATATCGGATGCAACTTGCACCGAATACTAGCTTTAGGATGTGTCTTACAAATCTGTCGACCTTAAGTGAATATCTTATATTTTTACCGCTTTTGCCGTGGCGCGCTAGGTGATGCGAAGCGGCTGGGGGCACAATCAGCACATCGCGAGGCTAAATGTCATCACTACCCCTTATATATATGTGCATGGGTACGTGCGGCAGGCGGCTGACGGCGATGCCTGCGCCGTGCAGCGGTCTGCCCGATGCCGTATGCGCGGCGTGCTTCGTGCTGGCAAAGACCCAAAGGCAACCCCGTGGAGCGTCGGGCCGACCGAAACACGTCGTGCCGTCTTGCGTGACCATGGCCCGCGCGGCGGCTTAGATCGGTAGAGGGAGACGGTCGGCGCCCGAGCGAGCGCCGCGAGGGAGTTGCTTGCCGATGGCCGCCGCTGACGCAGGTGTGTGGAGGAGAGTGCGGCGCGTGGGCGTGGCAGCAGTGGCGGCGCGGCCGGCCGGCTTGGTGCGAAGCGTGAGGAGGCGAGGATCGGGCGCTGAGTCTCCGGTTGGAGGGCCGACCGGGGCATGGGGCTTGTGGCGTCGTTGCAGGCTCGCGGAGAGGGAGGTTGGGGTGAGGAGCGCTGCCGCCGTGCGCGCTCCCGGTTCGACGAGGCGCCGGTTTGACGAGGCGTTGAGACCAAGCGCGGGCGTGGGGGCTGGGATGGGAATTGGGAAGGGAGCGACACTCAGGAGACACGGAGAGAAGGTTGTGCTGCTGTTACGGGAGTTAGGTTAGGAAATATAGAATAAACACTGTAATACTTGTGGCTGGGCCAAATTCTCTAGTTCTTGTATTTCATCGGCCACCGGGCGCGCGTGTTTGCGATGCCACGGCCCAGTCTTGGCCAGCGCACGGCGCGGCGGTGGGCCGGGCCGTGCCATGGGCGGGATCTCGATGCGTGCCGTGCCGTGCTCGGGCCGGGCAAATCTTGGTGCCGCGGGCCATGCTACCGGGCTCCGTGCTGCATGCACATATACTACCCCCTCTCTTTTTCTCGGTCTCCCTCTGACAAATAGGTCCCACCGTCAGCTTCATCTCCCTACCTCAACATTCCCAACAGGAACAGAATAGATCAGGTCGTGCCGCACAGGACAGGCCGCCCATGGGCGCGTGCGTGCGAGCTCGGACAGGGCCGCGCCCCTTCGAGGCCACGCCCAGCCATGGCCGCCGCCGCGTATCTACTGCCCGGCCCCGGGCACACGCGTTAACCGCCCGCGCTACTGGGCATGTCCGCGAGCGAGCCGCCAGACGACGCTGCGACCTCGAGGATGTTGACAAATCCCGTGCATGTTCATGATGTAATCAGTTGATGCATTGGCATGTTTTACATTCTATGTTTAGCTAGCTGCATGTGTCGAGTGGTCTGGCAGAGTCATGCTGCGTTCACGGCAATAGCCAAGTGTGTAACCTCCCCACGGCCACAGAAAGGGAAAGAAAGGTCAGCTCCCCACGCCATGCTGCGCCGCTCGCCCCGCATCGCCGGTGCCCTGACCGCGCGCCGCCCCGCGCCATGCTCGCCCGGCTCGCCGCCGCGCAAGCCGCGCTTGCCACCAGCTCACCCACGCCGCCGCTCTTTTCCACGCCGCCGCCGCGCCTGCCATCCAGCTTCCTTGAGGTGTTGGATCAGCTTCCTTGAATCGCCGTGGCCGCTTGGATCTCCGGCGAGCAGAGGGGCGGCAGGCGTGGTGTCCGCCGGTCTTGCGCGGCCCTCTGTCTCCAGCCGCGCGGCCTCTGCGGAAAGAACGAGCGAGCCCGACTCCTGGCAGTCGCGGCCGCATGCGACCCTGGAAGGAAAGGGCAGGGGGCGTGGAGGTAATTTCCGTGTGGTTCTTGATGTGTGAGTGTTTCAATGTCTGATCTGGCGTAGGACAAAGTGGTATAAATGTAAGATGTTCAACAAGGCGAAATTTGTAAAGCGTTCTAAACCTGGTATTCGAGTAAAAAGCGCAACCGTAAAAATTTATAAATATGTAAAAATCCCTGAATACACATCGCGGCGCATCTTACGTATTTTTTTGTCTCTTGTGAAAGAATCGCACTACGGATCCAGCCGCTTTTGCGAGTGTCTGTCTGTATATATATTATTATTTTGTAATACACACTATCAGATCCGGCCCCTTTCTCAAGTGTAACGCGGTAAAGTTTACTTTCGGCAAGGTAGCCTTTGCCGAGGCTAAATATGAAGCACCGGCAAAGGCTTTGCCCGATGCCGAACGGGCACCGCGGCAAGCAAAAGTGAAGTGACCGCGAGGGGATTGTGAAGGCTTTGCCGGTGCCGCGCCTAAACACTTCGACAAAGAGTTTTATACTTTTTACTTAATTCTTTGCCGAGGTGTAACCAATATGCCCTCGGCCCCATTCAAAAAAATTGTTTGAAATGCAATTTATTAGTTATATATAGAAAATAAATTCAAAACTACACTAAACTTTTGTAGGAAGTAGGACATGTGGTATGTGTTGAGGAGAATAAGTTTGAAGGCAATTAGGCAAAAAATAAAAGTTCTTTGCGAGTGCCAAGCCAGGACACTCATAAATGAGCGACACTCGGCAAAAGAAAAAGCGACACGGCGGAGAAAAAAAAAGCGAGTGTCTATTTTTTCTTTGCCCGGAGTGTCACACCTTCGCAAAGCGGCAATGGCGGTTACGCGACGAGCGAGCCTTTGCCGGGGACCATCGTGACACTTCGGCGAAGAAGACTCCTTTGCGAGTGCAAGCCTTGGCACTCAACAAAGCGGTCCATTGTCGAGTGTGGATCTTTGTCGTGTGTGCTCCTTGTGGCACTAGGCATATGGCTTCTTTGGCGAGTGCCCCGATATTTTGGCACTTTCGACAAAGGCGGGGCATGTGGCGACGCCTTTTCGGTAGTAGCGCAAGCAAGACATCCGGTGATTGAAATTTATGATGCATATCTTACTTTGCCCCTGTCCGTGATTGCTGCTATCTGGTTGTAAATATGTTGTTATGTAATGTGACTTAACCAAGGATCCGGTAGCGTAGTTTTCTTGTTGGGGCTATGTGTGTAGTTTCTCGGCACGCTAGTGGGCTCAAATCAACGTAACTAACTGAATCCATATAACATTTAACAAAAAAATAAACCCACCCCAAACCAACCCGTGGTCTCCGAAACCAAACTCCCAGTCACGCTAGCTAAAAACCATCCCAGCCCATGGTTTCAGCCCACTAGAAATCGGAGTAGATCCGGGGATCATGTTTTTGTGAGCTGCTGATGCGCTTTGTCAATGCGTCAGGGAGTTGAGTTGGGAACCAGTGGAACCATGGGCTACAAACCAAACCCGGACAAATTATTGCTTTCCTCAAACCCAACAGACCAAACCCTATGGGATAAAACGAAATTATATCACTCCAAACCTATTACCCAATACTAAAACCAAACCATAAAAACTCAATTCGGCCCAAACCATTAGCAGGCTGAGTGGTTTCCTCCCCTTGTCACCTCATTGCCGACTTAATAACAAACTGTTCACCTCATTGCCTCTTACTGACGAAATACGGGTAAATCCCGCTCGCGAACGAAAAACTAGTGAACGTGCATACGGTGTAACCGCGTGTTTTGTTGGTTTTGTACGACAAAATTAAGGCCACCCATCAAGATGCCGGCGGTGAAGACGGATCGCACGCAATCCATCCATCCATCCATCCATCCATCAATACTTAAAAAACAAAAAGCTAGAAGCATTGAGTCGAGTACGTAAGAACGTACACGTACGTACTTGCTCGTGTATAGTACGCGCGCGTCTACGTCCACGTACGTGTTACGAGCAATCTATGACGATCGGTACCAGCTATTGCCGCTATACTTGTCTTCCATCATCAACGATACATACAATAATAAATGATACATCATCGATGATCCCGATCGACACCGCGTCGATCGATCATATCGTTCGAAGTACATATAATGATCACGGTAGTACTGCTCCTGTATATGGCGTGGCGTCCGTTTCAGTACGTACGTGAGACCCATATATCAACGACGACGGCAGCCCACCAGGACCAGCGCGTACATACGTATATATATATCAACTGGCGCGTATGTACAAACTTTTTATGCCAGAAGGCTCTGGCTCTGGCCCTCACACCGGCGTACACGTACATACGTGTGCGCCAAATAAAACGACGCCATGTAGACGACGATGACGACCACACAGCACGCGCGAAGCGGCGGTGTCGTCGCTCCGATCCGGCCAGAAATACGTGGATCGATCATCGATGTTCGTCGGATCCAGCGTGTGTTCGAGGTCGACGCATCGATCTGTCGATCCATCGATGGTTCAAAAAACGCAATGCCGGACGGTACATGCGCACGTATGTGGGAACGAGATACGCGCACACCGCCGGCCGGCGCATAAAGCCAGCGGTGGGGGGTGGGGGAGACACACACACACGCCATGTGGTCTGGATGTACGCGTACGCGTGACTTGGACCAGATCCTAACTGCCCAACCCATGATCGACAGGGTAGCTAGTAGGCCCCCGGCCGTACTGTGCTGTGTGTTCGGTCGGAGATTAAGTGCGCGCATTATTAACAACAGCGCGCGCCAACATGCATATGTCTTGATATCGATTCGACGTTTCAGACGCATGTGGCATTCGCCAATGCATGATGAGGGATCTTGCTAGGACTAGGATAGGAGGGAGAATAGGGCACGTGCGGTGTACGCATGCGTCTGGTGTATCCTCTGTTCCCAAGAATTAAAGGTTTTTGCTTTTCTAAACATAGTGTATAACTAGTTGTATATTAAAAATAATGTATCCAGAAAAGTAAAAGTAAGCCCATAATTTAGAAAATTTAAAATAAAGCCCATAATTTAGAACGGAGAGAGACTGTACAACACACTCAACGCATCATGCACACGACACGCCGGCCCGCGGCAATGCCGTAATCAGTCCCTACTGATTTTTGGCAGTTCAAACCAAGTGCGTGTACATCAGTATTCTACACTCTGCTATATATGTGTGAATATACCATCGACACAACCAGAATATGCAGCTTCTTCTAATAACGTGAGGTTTTTCCGAGTATTTTAATGTTTAATATTTTTTTTTTATATGAGCTTTTTCCTACTAAATGCCTCCTAGCAATCTAGGGGAGGTGTGTCCCATGAGCTAAGGACTTGTTACTACTGCAAAACACAAGAAGAACTCCACTATATATTTTGCTAGTGCGATGAACTGAGTTTCGAATCTTTTCGATTTATGTTGGCGGATTACACCATAGATGACACCTCCTATCAATATAATAATTTTAACCTTTTCATACAAAATTAATTAGACAAGGTAAACTTTTTTACCAAAGTTGTAGTATTCGAAGAGAGATTTGAAACTTTTAGTTGATAACCTTTTTAAGTTAGAAAATCATTTAAGGCTACAATTTTTTTTTTAAAAGTTTTTCATAATGTAAAATTCTTTTTTTTTTTGTTTTAAAAGAAATTTAGGATGGAGAAATGACATAAATTGTAGTGATCGAAAAGTTATGTGACTTATAGTTGACTACTTTTAAATTTAGATTCAATTAGGATATTAAATATTTATAATAAAATTGCTGAAGTGAATGACTAAAAAAAGGTTCTATCAGTCGATCTAGTTACAAACATATACAACACCAGCAGAAATGGTTTTGTGTAGTACTCCGTAGCTTAATAAACGAAGAATCGTGCGTGTATATGCACGCCTGTCAGCGTGGTTAGATGCTTAACTACCAATACCTAAAGGCCTTATTTAATCAATGATTTTTTTGAACAGGTTAATACAATTATTATTGCTTAGTACTAATCTACTACTATACTATCTTTATAATATCAGGTTAAGAGGGCTGCTTTGAGAGTCAAAGAGCTCCGCGAAGCAACATGCGTCGAGTGGAGGGCTAAGATTGAAAATTTGATACATGGTCTGATACCCTCACCTCCCACACATTCTCTCGTAGGTTTGATTCACACTTGCAACCAAGGTTGAGAAACCCATCACCGCCAAAACAAAACTAAAAATAGAAAGAAAGCGATGACATTTGTCCGCAGAAACAAAAACTAAAATAAATAATAGCGACCACATTTGTTTCTCATGCCGTCCGCGAAGGCTGGAACGGCGCTGCGGCCGAAAGCGGCTTAATTACGCCCGCCAGCGGCAGCCTAGCGGGGCGATCCCTCCCAACCGCGCCACTGGCCATGTCGTAGCCCATTTGGCGCTGCTGCGTAAAACGTTAAAGTCCGTCTAAGCCCACCGCCGCTATCGGCACACCCACGATACATATACATCCGGTGATTCAGCGGCGCCAGCGTCGAGGATGCGGCGCCATCTGAATATCGTGCAATTCTGTTGCAGCCGGCGTCAGCGTCCTGGGATCGGATGATCTTGTACATATCCATCGGATCTACCTCTGGCGTATTTGTTTTGCTTCATCCAATCAAAGCTTCTTTTTAGCGGTGATGACCTGGTGATCAATGCATGACAAGTTAAAATGGGATATGCTTCATCTCCTCCGAGGTTGTTCAATGTGGTTGGATTATTTGTGTGATCTACTTCTACCCGGTGGATCTTTGGTGGCATGGGTGCGTGCTACAAGATCTCGACAACGGACATTGGTTAGGCCCGCTTGTGATCTTCATGCAGGCATGCCATAGATTGCTCTACTTTTGTTCCTAGGATTACAATGTGTTTTGTAGTAGTGTATGAGGGTGATTAGTATGTCCTAATTCGTCTATTTTGCAATGATTAAAAAATCACGTTTCTGTTCCTTCTGCTTAATCACAGTTTGTTCTATATAATGGTTCCATGTGTGCCAAATAATAATATAAGAATAATTGTTCTATTTAATTGTTCCATGTGTGCCATTTAGGGGAACATTTTAGCAAAAACTTCACTGCGGGAACAAGAGGCTCAAAAGAGAGTCTCCATGCCACCTATTGGACAAGGCCAAACCACTAGATGATGAGCAGATCAAACAGGCTTTTGAAGGCAAAAGAAAAATTTAGCTCTAATCTATTCTCTTGCAATTAAAAATTTTTTTTTTCTTTCTTGGCAGATGGCAGCCTGAGAAGTTTAAATATATAAGTCAATTACATTCCTTATTTATCTACAACAACCTGAGAAGCTTACTGCTCTAAGATCAAAATTTACTACTCGAATCATGCATTTGTGAGGATTTGTTCGTGATACATCCTCATGCTTTATGCACAAACGATTTGTTTGATTTGTTAAACACTTCATTTAATGAGGATTTGTTTGTGATACATCCCCTCATGCTACATGCACAAACGATGTGCAAGTATTTCAACAAAAGTTATACTCATTTGGATTTATGATGTGCATGAGTAGCAGCATGAACTTTGATGAGGCTACCTGTTTTTTGTTCATTAAGCTAACATATTTCAAATATTTTGTTAGGGATCATGTTCAAATATGTAGTAAGCGAGGATTCCCTTTGGAGCACACAACAATCCCAGGTATTGTATGTATATACACAGGGAAAAAAAGAGCTCTCAATTCCTTGAAGATGTACATATAAAAGGCAACCGATGCTTGACTATTTCCTTCTCTTGACAAGCTTTACCCCATTTTTTATATCTAGATGGAAAACTATTTGCATGGGTAGGGGAAGAAGCTTCGTTGCCGAGAAAGTGGTTTTTGGTAACCTTGGAGTTGATTTCGGTGGATTACTGTCAAAGAAAGTGCCTTTTATTATGTATCACAAAGGGGTGCAAAAGATAGATAATGTGTGAACTAAATTTTTAAAATCTTTGTATCCGAAGTTTTCAAAGTTTAGGGCTTGCCACGTGAATAAATTTAAGATGGATTAGTAAGGGCAAAAGATATATTTGCATGAGCCCTTAGGGAAATTCACAAGTTAAAAGGAATTGTGCTATTATACAATTGGAAGAAACTTGAAATATTAATTAACAAAATATTGTCGTTTGGTATTATTTATGTGCACTAAAAAAGTTGTAGCGTTAGCAGGGGCCCATATACTAGTCTTGGCTAATTTACACGTGACCACATGTAAATGGGAAGGACAAGGAAGAACTTTGTTCATGCATGGATGTTTATATTTTTTATTTTGCACCACATCTCACCTAGGATCCTTCATGATGACAAAGGTTAGTAAGATCCTACCAACCGTATCCTCCCATACAACCATCATTTATTGCAGCCTTGTCTAGTTTTAGCGCCATCTCAAAAAAAATCTCAACAAAGAACTAACTTTACACACTCATGAGCTATTCTATTCACAGGTTCTATTTGAATACAAAAAGTTTGAAATCAACAAAGCTCGGATGAGATCATTGATGCGGTTACAGCGATGGGGTTGATTTTAGAGTTTCTGAATGATACTCTCTTCTCCCGCGGCTGATACAAGCATTTGGCGTAGTCCGCACTGCCGTGCATATAACATTCCATCGGACGCGCCATGCGCCTCCGATTAGCCAAAGTGTTGGACAATGGCCATACCATCATGCCTGCGGCCTCCACACAAGCACTCGGCATGCCATGCGCCTTGGCAGCCAATGCGTTCAAATAATGGTCATACCATCTTGGTTCGACCTCCCACATAGTTTCCCTTCGCTGATCTCCGAGAACCGCCTTCATTATCGGTTCAATTTTGAGAAGCACGAATGATGCATCAACATTGCATTTTAGTGGCCAACCATGGCCCTCTTGCCATTGCTTTGGTGTTGGCAGCCTACCGTCTTATTTTTGCAGGGTCACGAAGATGCCATAAATTGAAGGTTATATCATTAGCCCATTGGTTGTCTTCCTCATTTGGGGTTTCAAGCTCTCCATGTCTCCTCTTGTTCCTAGACATCCATAGCAACCACATTTCCACCGCGGAATAACTGCTACATCCTTCTCTAGACGGTAGGTCGGATAAACAAGGTTTTGTGCCCAAGTTGATTCGTGTAAGCGTGGCACCTTGATCCCTATAAGAAATTTGACTTGATCCCAAGAGAACCTTGCTGTTGTGCAGTCCACCGACATGTGTTTGATGGACTCCTCATCACGGATTCAACACAGGGCTCGATGTGACTCCTTTAGCCGAAGGAAAGCGGTAACCACTCTCCACCACGAGAAAACCTAGATCTTCGAAGGCATGCAGTCGACTCCATTGCTCGTTATAAAGTTGTCAGTATCGCGACGACCAATAGTGTAGAGACCATGTCTCTCTAGTTCCCCAAACCCGAGAGTCATTTCCAATACCACCACCATTGGTTTGCTCAAGATAGCATTCGAACATCAACAACGGCGTTTGTTTAATTAACTCTATATTCCACCCTCGACTTAGTGTGATAAGATCAACAACCATATTCACTTGTGGATTATCAGGAATAACAATCGGGCTACAACATAACTTGGAATCAACCAATCATGCTAAACATTTGTTGAAGCTACACCACCAATTCGTTTCAAAAGGCCTAATCGCAACACCTCTCTACCGGCAAAATTGCCACGGGTTTAGCTAGCTTTTGACTTTTGGCATGTTGGAAGAACCATATTCTAGCCCATCAAGACCCGATGCACTACTCGTCGTTTATTGGTTTTGCATGTTATGAGCGAATTTAGAGCAAAATGATCATTGGCATAGTTGTGCTAATCCCACCTAAATTGGCCTAAGAGTAAGTACAATAATACACCTCGAGTTTGGCTTAATTATTTAGGTGTATTATTTTACATGCTCAACAAATTCGTTTGTGGAAAAGAGAGAAAAGAGGTGAGAGAAGAAAAATGGGTGCTAGACTTGGCACCGGCGCTACACAATTTCGATCTCATTATGTGTGGTCCCACAATGAACCATACTTACGCTACTTGTTGAATTTCCTTCCCGCAACGCATGTGTGTGGTCCCGTTTAATAAAAGCAAAATTTTAGATTATGAGGAGGCCAAGCTATTATAGAAATTATCCATATAACTTCTCTAGATATATGATGTAGCTTGGCTTAAAACCATATGTTATTGGCTTGCTCTAGAAAGTAGTTTTAGGTTGTTGCAGTGGACCATTTTGGCTGGATTGGTTTGTTGCATATACATGCTTTTAATTCTCATAAAATTGTAAGGCATGTCATATTTATTAATTAAGGTTGTTTTAATTAGAAACCAATTCACTAGTAGATGCATCAACACAATATACTTTGTTTTACCCTCTAACCAAATTTCAAAACGCGAATGTTCATATTATTAGCATCGGTTATATGGTTATTTGTTAGTTATTGTCCTATGACCTTGCAACATCTTGGTCTAATTAGCATGGTAGGGTAAGAATCTTCAAACCTCTTCATTATCTTTTTATAGGGTGTACTTGGCGGATGTAAGGGCGGTGGGCTTTGCTAAAGACGGACTCACATTATTGGTGATCTTTGGGCTTCATGAAACTGCTGTAGATTAGCAATGAGCTTGGCAGGAGTCTTTTGGCGAAGATCACATCGAAGCTCCTCGATTGGCGTCGTAGTGATGTTAGCGGATATATGCGGGTTCGGTGTCGATCAACCATGCATCTTCTTGCCTTAAGTTTGACATGTTGCTAGTAGATCGGTTTCTCTTCTTCCCTAATGGGAGGTCGTCAAAAAAGTATGTTGATCTTTGGTGGGTCACAAAAGGTCACCTGCCATTAAAAGTGCTGGCCTAGCTTGCAACAATAATGTGGTACAAAACTGGCGGGGACCAACTAACAATCTAGCAAAGCTAATATTTCTTAGACTCCTATACACCGTTTGGGAGAGACTTGTCAAGGGTACAATTATGTTATTCTATGATTTCCAACGCCACCCTAGCGGTTGTCAAATCTTGTCGAGAGATGTGATGGACAACACATAGTTAGGAAAAGTTAGGCCAAAAGGTAAAGTTGTACATTTGGCCCACTAATTTCGGCCCGGTCGTGGCCGGCCACCTGGCCCGGTCCGTGTGGCGCGGTCCGGCCGCATGTCTTGGGGCCCGCGGAGGCGGCTGCGGCCGGTGGCGGTTGGGCCATGGGCCGTCGCCTCGGCCGGCGACGCGGATGGGTCCGGCCCGGTGAAGGCCCGGTGAAAAAGCTCCAAATCTCTTAAATACTTAGCAGGCCAATAGCCCGGCATACAAAGTCCGACACGGGCCAACATAAAAGCCCACAACGCCTCCCTCCCTCAACCTAACTTCTCAACATCTCCTGCACGGCGTAGCCCGCGCCACCACACAATCTCTGACGCGTGCCGACATGCGCATGTCTGCGTACCAGGCTCGTCCTCCACTTTCGCGTCCGGCGCGGCGCTCCTCCTCCACTCACCCCGGCCAGAACAGCGCTCCTCCTCCCTTTCAGCGTCCACACGCCCACGCTCCTCCCTCCCGCCACTTTCGCCGCAGCGTCGAGCGCCGGGGCGCCGCGCCGCGAGGCGCGGGTGAAAGCCGTGAAGGTCGCCCGCGAGGCGGCGGTCATCGGCCCGCTCTCCACGGCTCGCGTCGGCCTTGCAGCGCCCTCGCCCAGCGAGGGTACGGTAGGCGGCGGGCGCGAGCGATGCTGGTTTGACGCGGCTGACGCGCGCGTAAAAACGGCCCGTGGGCGGACCACGTAGGCGGCGCGCGCGCCGAAGCACTGTGGCACGGCCCGGCCCGGCCCGCGGGCCGGCCGCGACGCCCGGCGCGTGCCGGCGGCCCGATCGGGCCGTGGTAGGCCGGCGCGGACCCGTTGTCACATCTATACCAAAAGGAGTAGTAGATGTGGCTTTCGACGATTGGAAGTTGGATTATTCCTCGAGCAGTCATAACCCTCTCATATATAGAGGAGGTGGTCTTAAATATCGTAGTAGGAAACCTCTCTAGATCACAATCTACACGTTTCCCATGATAAAAAACGAGCCAAACCCCGAGTTGACTACTTGACTTGCTCCAAAAGAACAAAGAGAATTAAAAAGAAACAATCACAGGAAATTAAGCCACTCAAAAAAATGAAGATCTCAGTGTTTCCGGTTTCTCTTGGAATTTACTTCCTATGCTAGCTATTATGTATATATACTGTTTTTCTGAACGTGATGATATATAGCCGTTGTTGGAACGTGAGTTCGTGACATCATATATCGTGCTTTCCAACCAGTTGTCGACTGAACTGGATAGTAGTAACGCGAGGAAACCGCCGTTTGGCGGCGGCGGCGGCGTGGCGTACATTACAATCAACACACGCGCATCCATCGTCATCATCAGCTGCATGCATGCGCCAAACTGCCCATACCCTGCCGCCTCCGCCGAAACCGAGGCGACAGCGGAAGTACCGGCAGATCGTGACCTCAACCCGGTCGAGAGCTAGCTAGGGATCCTATGGGGGAAAATCAACGAGAGGAGGAATGAAACCACGCGCGCTGCGCGGCCCTGGACTGCTCGATCGTCCCTGCGCTATTTCCATGCGCGGGCCGCCCATCTTCCAGGGGCCGAGGCATCCCGCCCCTTCACTGCGCGGGACGACGACTGCGTGATGCAAGCTGCACGGCTTGCTATAGTTGCTACCGCGTTTGCTACAATGCTGCTACTTGCGTGCGTACTCCGAATACCATCTGGCTGGCGAGGCGGGCAATGCCGCCGCGGAGCCTCTCTCTCTCTCACTCGATAGTCAGGATGACTGTCGCGCCCAGAGATGGGAACAGAGTGAATGAAGTAGGTTGGAAATAAGTCTGCACTTCATCAGTGACAGCATGAATACCGGCCCTGGTGCCTGAATTACTGTCACTGTCTTTTTTGCTTCTTGGCACGGCATACAGGCACCATTACGTGGGGGTGTTTCTCAGGATATACACATATGATCTTCCCGTTTCAGCGCCTAGGAAGTTATGGATTGCACCCAAGATGTGATTTGCAAACCAATATTTTGTTGTGATTTGCACTGAATATTTTGTCTATAAATATATAAACCCGTTAGGTTATCCGGAAATGGGCATTCCGTGCCTGGAAATCTTGCGCACCAGTTTATCAAATTACCGAACAAACTGTTCGGCAAGAAAACTCGTTCAATGCAAACGATACTGCAAGACGTTCGTTCATCAGGATGCTGATGGCTGACGCCGTACGTGCTGATGACGACCGGGGGATCCACAGGATGGTTCAGTACCACTGCTTCAAAGTCCGGGAAAAATGATTAGAGGACTTGGAAGCATGCAGCAAAAAAAGAAGAGAGACAATTCAAGCAAAATGCAAAGCATGCATATGCATCGATCGACCACGAACGAACGTTGCATGCAACACACGTAGTAGATCCCACAAAAAAAGAGCTTTTCACCCATTCCATCGAACACAGCACCAGGAATGATCAAATACATACCGGGGCAAAGGGAACTAACAGAGTTCAGTTACCCGTCGGTAAAGCAGATTCAACAGCCATGCATGCATGCATGATGCGGAACATTCATCCCCTGCTCCCACACGGGGGCCCCTGTAGCCAAAATAAATCATTGAACCATAGGACAAGTTACTGCAATACTAACGTGTGTGTGTGTGTGTAGAAAAACAAGCAAGGCAATGAACATATGAAACACACACCAGGCACGTCCCCGCCGACCCCATGCATGGTAAAGAGGACCACCTGAATTATGGGTGTAGCCAGTGGAGTCAGATGCATGATCTCACACACCATGCCCTAGAAACCATGCCAGGTTTCCCTACGGCCCTACTGTCAGCCTGTCAGGAACCCAACAACAGTGACATGCAGAGGGCCCGAAGGGCAGAAGCTGGGGTGGCAACACATGCATGCATGGCATAACACATCATACTTTGTCTTGATGCATGCCCGCTGCTAGTGATAACTGCTACTCTCTGCATACAATACAATGATACAAAGCCAGCGAAAAAACAAACAAACATGCAGCTTTATTGTCTACTACTACAGTACTTACAACATATAAAGCATATTTCCCTAAGATTAACTAGTTTATCCCACTTATATCTATCCTACATCCTACTGTACTATATAAAGGTCACCAAAAAAAAGAAAAAAAAAAACTCATCCCCATGTGATCGGTGGTAGTCTACTAGCTCAATGTAGAGTCTATGATAATTGTGTCTAGTTCAAACTTCAACGTGCTCATCAAAGCGCGCCGGCCGGAGAATCCATGTTGACGCATGCACGGACAACAAACACAGATGCTTGACGACGTTTCGATGAGAGATCGACTTCCGTGGGCCTGCTGGTGAAAACCGCTTTTGATAGATGAGAGATCGACGACGGGCCAAGATGCGAGCCAACGATGTATGGTTTGCCATCATCAGTACAGGATTTCGGATGAAAAACGTATCTCTAATGTTTTTATGGATGTTCATTGGGGGAATAATAGGGTGTCTCCAATAGTATATATGAGCTAGTACCAGAGACCAGAGGGAATAGGATGTTCGATCTCTTCAGGCCAAGGCTCTTGGTTCACAGGGGTTTATTTCCTCCTCTCGGCTTAGCGACGAGGGGTAGGGGTAGATAGTTTTCTCCATGGCGGCTACGTTGAAGATGAGGGCGACAAGCTGCGCGGCGTCAACATCCTCATCGACTTGGCGACATGGAGAATTTTTTTTCGAGACGGTGACATCAAGGTGGAAATGATAATGCTCCGCCATGGAATAATTTTCTCCCGTCTCTTTCAACTTGTTTTATTGTGGCGGTCGCGGCCACAATGAAGGACTTCGAGGAGAAAAAGTTTCAGATCCTGATCTTCCTCATTCTTCGGTGGTAGAAAGAAAGAAGTAAGACACAAAAAGAAGAAAGAAGTTTCTTAACACCGTCTACCACAAAAATGTTACAATTGCGATGCCGTTAGATTTGGACATACGATTTCGAGGCCTTTTGCTAAGTGTTTTGTACAGCCATGCGATCATTCATATCACATAAAGCGTCGTATACAGCGGTTTTGAAAAGTCAAGGAGCTATTCACAACACAGCCAGGTACAATTTAGATGTAAAAATCAGTTTTCTGGATATTTCTATTGTTAATCCGGATTACTTCATATACCCAACTTTTATTTAATACAATTCCTCTTTCGTCCAAAAAAAAAAGTATATATGAGCCAATACTAGCTCCAAGTTAACACGTACACACATACATGGTGGAAAGAGAGAATACATTACCCTGAATATCCGAGTTGTGATGGAGAGGGATCTATCATGAAGTGTGTGGTGACTCTTGCTTCCACGTTAATTTCTTGTCTTTTGCACTATTTAATGATGAAAAAACTCATTAGCTAGCTCTAAGGGCACTCACAATGCTACAAACTATCATGGTTTCTATAATCTTGGATATCGTGTCAAGAAACTATCTTCCACAATGCAATTTTCTATCATGATGTCGCATGGCCCACTTGTCACTCTCATAGATTGTATTGGTTTTGCGTGAAGACTTGGTTTCTAGTTAGACTTGGTTTCTTGTGTTTTTCCCCTCTCTCTCCAATAAATACAGCCACACATCAGCAAAAACAATAAATAGAGGGTAATAAATGAGGATAGAAACTATGATAGAGTGCATTGTGAGTGCTCTAAGGTAGACCGACGGACTATTGGAGACTGCCCTAACTAATCTATATATGATGTGTCCTAGAGAACTTTCGTAGATAGATTGATCTAGAACTAAGCTAAAGATATGATCGAACGATACTAGCGTCTATAGCTCTTGATACCATGTATGTAGAAATTAATTACGATGGTTTAGCTTATATCATCATTATTAACATGGCTTTTAATTAGCTTATCCTTAGGCTGTTATGTCTATAACATATGGTCTAGTGGATAGGATTTCAATTAAAGTCTACTCGGAGTACACTATAAGAATGATCTATCTTATCACTATCCCTATATCTACTCCCCTCACGTCCCGGGGATAAGCGTAGTTAAAACTTCTGAGAAAAACTACCGGCAATTATTTCTTAAAAATAGGATTAATATTTATATTTACATAATTAGTATCATTGGAAGATATTTTGATCTAGTTTTTTAACAAATTTATTTAGAGATTTAAATCTTATACGTATTTTTACAAATCGAGTCGAAACTTGTGCGCGAACCCAAAACTGCGTTTAATTTGGGACGGAGGGGTAGAATTCTATCTCTATTCCTAGACTCCTATTATTCCAGAGGCATTAATGAATTAACTGCTGGCACGGTCAATCGGGCATGTATTGTGCACAGGTCGGCAGTTCAGTACACGCAGGCGCTGCCTCGCTTGATCGATGGGAGTACTTCGGGGACGAGATGGTTAGCTTTTAATCAACGCCTCGGCTGCTGTCACATACGATACTCCGGTCCCCTCACTCTCATTGCGAATGGCCGAGCCGGCCTCGTCTCGCCTTAAAACCACACCACCACTCACACCAGTTCCTGCTCAGTGCCGAGCAGCACACTGCACAGGCGACACAAATCCTTGCTGGCTAGTGCCTGTCGTCGTCGTCGTTCAATTTACTGCGTGCGACGTGACCACAGTCCACAGCCGTGTCTGTCATGGCCGCCGCACCGCATGACATGCACAGCGGTGGCGTCGACTCGTTCGCGCAGCTGCCCTTCATCCACGGCGCTGGCGCTGCCAACAAGATGCTGGCGTCGGCGGCGAGCAGCAGGGACGCCGCCAGCATCCGCCTCTTCGGCCGGGACTTCCCCAGCGACCAGCGGCAGCAGGCGGCCCGCCCACCAGCTGCTGCTGCTCAAGGAGACGCTTCAGCCGCCGGGGCCCACCGGGGCGGCGGCGAGACGGCGGCGGCGTCAGGTGGCGGCGAGAGGAGGAAGTTCGAGTGCCGCTACTGCTGCCGCAACTTCCCGACGTCGCAGGCGCTGGGCGGAGCACCAGGAACGCGCACAAGCGGGAGCGGCAGCACGCGCGGAGGGCGCACCTCGAGCCTCCTTCGCCGCGCACTGCGGCGCCTACCACCGGGTGCCGCGCACCTCTACGGCCTCTTCGGCTGCGGCGGAGGCAGCGGCGGCGGCGGCCACGGCGCTGGCAGCGCCACCGGCGCACTACACCCGGCCGTGTGGCCAGGCGCCATGCCTGGGGATGTACGGCGGCGTGGGGCCCGTGGTAAGACTCCCGTGTACGGCGGCATGGCCGCCGTGCCGGGAGATGGAACAGGCCGTCACCGCCAGGGAGTGGCGGCGCTTTTTGTCGCGGCTGGCGGCCGACCTGAGGGGGCCGATCTCGCGGGGTACGGAGAGATGATGATGGCTGGCAAGACGCCGACAAGGTCGCGATGAGCGTGGTGACGTCACTGCCCGCGTTGCCGTCGTCGTGCTTGTCCGGCCAGGAGTCGGCGGAGATGATAGGGAGACCGGAGTCGTTGGGACACGAGGATGGAGTCATAAGCTTGGACCTCTGCTTGTAATTTGCCCTTCAGCTGCCTGTTAGATCACTTCATTTATTATTATTATTTTTTTTTTTGGCTTGTTTCTTCCAGAGGTGTTTTAAGCATGTTTCTTCGTCCAGCTAAATTGAGAGAAATTTTCGTTAGCACTGTCGAATGATATGTACTTTTCTTTTGTTTAAAGGTAAACATGCATGCATACAGTTTGGCTTGTGTTATTTAGTCTAAATTATCGGTAACAATGTACTGTGTGTTTGTTTATTTTTATATTTGCTTTACCTTGATTGTTATAGTAGGCCTCATTTTTTTAACAAAGGGGGAAAAATGAAGGAATAGATGAAACAAACTCTTATGAACCACTCTCATACATAGGATTGCATCTCTAAAATTGCTTTGAATTTTCTATGCAACTACTTGTTTGATATCATAGGTAGTCTTGGGAGAACTTGTAATTAACTTTTTTTTTAAGCAAAACTTCGTTGATACTAAAGTAAGTAACGTCCTCTTATTACAAAAATAACCAAACTAATCTTTTTTAAAAATTCTTTTATGTCTGCCCTTTCTTTATTCCCATGCATGTTTTCCTTGTAACATCAGAAGCGCAAATCCACATTTTTTTAATCTTTTCAGTTCCATAGGATTCAAGTTGGTAAGATATAGACACAGGCGGAGTCTACTCTAGCATTTTTCTACTCCTACATTCTGAAAAAAAATTGTGTTTCAAATAAATCTTTAGGACAACAACAATTTATATATCTTGTTGAACAAAGTAATAATATATAAAGGTGCTCTCTCTCCTTTGAGATTCTGATGGAGTCATATTTTCTCATAACCACAGTACTAAAATGGGGGTGGCAATACATAAGATAGGTCCCACATTATATATATAATATCAAAAACACACCCCAATCACATGATCATTTTTGCCCCCACGACCACACTGCATCGACTTAGATGAAACCCCTCCCTTTACCGCCTCTAATTCTAGCTGCCCCAATGCGGCTACTCGAAAGAATCCATCAACCCCTAGTCCACATATCTAATGTAGCTTCCTCTCTCACGGTGACCCTTCCTTTCGGGGCGGGGGACTTGCATTGTGGGGTGGCACCTCTATGAGGGTGTCAGGGCATCGGCGATGTGTGTCAAGAGGGTACACAAGGGCAACCGTTGGAGGGGCAAGGGGACGTGTGCATCGACGAGGGACCATAGGTAGCGGCGACAAGCGATTGCTTCACTTTGGGCCCATGGTGGTAATCCTCATGGGTGATATATATCGAGGAGAGGAAAAGATACATTTTTAATTGTTATATTATTACACCTTGGTAGTAGCCGTGATGAAGCCTAAAATTTTTAGGGGCAGGGGCTGAACAAAGAGGTGTTGATTTGCATGAAGATTTAATGGTGATTTTTATTTTTGCTAATGAATTAACCTTGATTCTGGGATTTTAGGGGCTAGAGCCCCACCGGCGGCTCCGTGGCTGGTTGTAAACACTACAAGTGGAATAATTACACTGTTTTACACAAAGCGCTAGTGCGGGGCTACTAGCCATACGGCTAGTAGAGATGCGTGCGAGAGAGATAAGTGGTATCGTTTACATGTGTTTGTTTTTGGTGACTATATTCATTCACGATCTAATTAATTGGATACCTAGCTATTCAAATTGATTTCGTCCATCTCCATTTTGTAATTGCACCTTTCTAACTAAGGGCTTGTTTGGATGTATGGATCCATCAACTCATCCTACACATATGAATCGAGATAGATGTGTGTTGGGGATGAAGTGGTGATCAGATTAAAATGCACGAACCGAGCAATGTGAATTGGCTATGCGGACATGCACGGTGACATATCACACGGTGGATCGGAGAGCCGCCGAGCAATAGTGCCGCCAGGTGACGATCGACGCGCACCGGCACGGCGGCGCTTTGCCTGCCTGTACGCGCGTGTGATGATGCGTGGACATCCATCCATCGCACGTACATGCATGCAAGCATCTGCCCTTCCCGGCCAGCAGCAACGTATGGCCATGTACTTTAGTACACGTACTACTACGGTACAGGACGTACGTGCAGGCACGTGCCATGTACGTACGACATCGATCTATTCTATGCGCGCTGAGCTCATGCATGCATAGTCGTTGCATATAGAAGTCGATCGATCGAGCAATTAAAAGCTACAGATGGATCTATGTGCTTCACTGATTTCCACAGTTAGGTGATCGATCTGGCGGCCAGTAGGGGACGACGACGTCGAAAGGGGAGTACATGACCGCACTACCACGATCGACGGTAGCGAAGGAGGCAACGACGACAAAGCTGCACGCCATGCTCTGCCGATCCATGACCAATGTTACACTGAACGCACGAACCCGATGGCATGCATGCAACCGTGTTCAGCGCGCGTACCTTATTTACTCGTATAGGCCACAGCTCTGACTCCTGAGGTACACATGCATGCATGCTGTGCTGTGTGCATGTACGGGCGACGACGACGATGCACGGCCGGCGGCATATGCCGCCGCGGTACCTGGGCTGGGCGCGCTGGGACGATAAGTCGATCACATATAGGGTACTGGCTCTAGATGGCATGAGTTGCATGCATGGACCACGGGCCGGCCGGCCGCCGTGGATGATGCGGCGGCATATGTTTCTGTTCGTAATGTGTACGCAGGGACGGAGCTGGCGGTCAGGCAGGTTGGGCTCAAGCCCCACCTACCGCGACGTAACCAGCGAAGCCCGCTCGAGCCCCACGGGATTTTGCCGAAGAGCCCTGGCTCTGGCTGCCGCTCCGCATGCCTTTGACGTAACCAGCGAGGAGTCATCACGTGTAGTCAAGGCCAGCCCAGTAATCAGACAGGTAACTCTATCAGGCAATCGATCACAATCCCTACGGACCCTGCGCTGCGTGACTCCTCGCGTCCCCGGCCGACTCCTCGCATGATCGCATCCCCGGACCCCGACTCCTCGCGTGAGGCGTGACGGCGGCGCCGCGCGGTCGCTTTCGCGGCTTCGCCCGTCGCCCTGCGAGTCCGCAGGGCCAACGCCGCTGATCAATTGCCTCCAGGCTCCGCACTCACAAGCTCGGCGTCCATTGGAATTGGACGGCGGCGACAGTGCGACTTTCTGGCCAGGCAGACTCTGCGGACACGGCGCCAGGGCGGACTGCGGACGAGCGTAGTAGCTGTTTGGTGTACCGTGTATCCTTCTTCTCTTGATCTTCTGTCACGCACTCAACAGGAACAGGCCACCAAGCCAGGCGGGCAGCAGCAGTCAGGTTAGAGATTTTTATTTTTTTGTGTGGAAACGAATGACTGGCTGGTATGGGATGATTGAATATTTGGTCCCAGTTATTCATACTTTGATTTATGATTTCAATTTCCAGAATGTCAGAGAAAAGGGGCTTGCAATTATTTATTTTCAACTTTAAGTGGCTCAACTCCACATAGTAATGAGAACACAAATCAGCGAAGAAGCCCGGGCGGGAAGTTTAGTCATGAGATCTAATTCTTGACCAGGGAAAGCGCAAAACCAATCGATCCTATTGAACACGAAATTAGGGACCAAGTAATATGAGTCCTCATATACCACGGGGAGCCTTGCACGTGGAAATGATGAGAGTTTTTACTTCCCAAAACAAGGGACTTTTTAGAGATGGTTGAATGGTATAAAGATAAGGTAGATATAATGAAAGGATGCATATGACAAAGGTTATAAAAATTGCGGATGATATCTCACGATATACAAAAAGGATCTTGCAAAAAGCTTACTTGAGAGAGTCACAGGCGCCATTATGGATGAGATTCGCGGTAGAAAATTCTCGGTGCTTATTGATGAGTCTCGAGATGTATCAATAAAAGCAAATGGCGGTGATTCTAAGGTTAGTATTCCATAATTACAGTTTATTTATTTTTTATAATTATTCCCTATTGTTATACTAACTGTGTAACTCCACAATTGCAGGTTTGTGAATGATGAAGGGAAAGTAGTGGAGAGATTTCTTGGACTTCCAGCATGTTCGGAGTTGCCACGACTATTACATTGAAGAAGGTTTGCTCAGTATGCTTTCAAGTCACAAGTTGTCTATCTATGCTCCGTGGGCTTGAAGGGGTATGATGGAGCTTCTAATATGAGAGGTGAATTTAATGGGGGTGCAAAAATTGATTCGTGATGAAAAATCCTTATGCTTTTCTATGTGCATTGTTTTGCTCCATCGAGTGCTGCTGCTAGTGGTTGTTGCTTTCGCTTTCAACTTCTAGTGCGAGACATTGCCGAGATTTCTTTAACTATGTCCCTTTTAATAGTCAACAATGTGGGTGCATCTTGTATGAGAAAAGATGCCTTGCTTGCAAAGCATCATGATGTGTTGACAGAAAAAGATTGAGAATGGTGAGATTATGACCTGAAGGGGTTTAAATCAAGAAAGTAGCCTAGCTAGGCCCGGAGATACTAGATGGGGCTCACATCTTAAAACTTTGCTTCACGCATTTTAGTGATGTGGGAGGCTATCATAGATGTACTTGAGATAGTCAAGAAAGATTCTATTAAACCATCATGTAATGGTGGAGCTTTTTAGGTTTAATTGAAAAATGGAGGCTTTTGATTTTGTGTTCATCCCGCATTTGATGATAGAATTGTTGAGCATAACGTATATTTGTTCAAAAGCTTTGCAAAAAGAAGGACCAAGACATAGTTGAAGCAATTCATTTGATCACGGATGTGAAGGATAGTTTGCAGTAATATGAGGGGAAAATGGATGGGAGCCATTATTGAAAAAGTGTCAACATTCTGTGAGAAGAATGAGATTGAAGTGCCAGATATGGATAAGGTAATGAATGTTAGAGGGACATCTAGACGAAGAAAGCAAAGGTAACGAGGCAAGCATTACTATCATGTTGAGATTTTTCTAGTTGCCATTGATGCTATCATGACCGAGTTGAATCATCGGTTTAGTGAAATTAGTTCAGAGTTATTAGTATGTATTGCTGCCTTTAATCCAAGGAAATCCTTCTCTAATTTTGATGTGGACAAACTTGTGAGGCTTGGTGAAATTTATGCTCAAGATTTTGATATAGGTGAGCTAGCCGTTCTGCCCGCTCACCTTAGGCGCGTTTGTCAACCGTGCTAGAAGAACTCCGAATTTCTTGGATGCACCGAACTTGGAAAAAGTTGCTTTGAAATTATGGTGCGAGACTAATATGCACACATCTTATAAATTGGTTTATCGCTCTCATTGAGCTCAATCTTGATACTACCGGTTTGCAGACGACTTCGGTTGAGAGGATATTTTCAGCCTTGAACATTATAAAGACAGATTTGCGTAATAAAATAGGTGATGAATGGCTCAATGACTTGATGATATGCTATAATGAGAAGGAGATATTTAGAAAGATTGATAATGAAAAAGATCAAAAAGCGGTTTGAAAAAGATGAAAGAGCGTCGTATGTTATTGCTAAAACAAGTAGTGGTAAGCTCTATTCAACTATTAATTTGTAATTTGGCGTCCCATATATATTTGACTAATCAATTATGTCTTTTTCTATAGGTTGCTACTCGGAGGAATAAAGTGTGGCAACGTTACGGGTCATTTATTAATTTGGAGTAATTGAGCTCGGTATGAATGAATTGCCACATTTTTACATCTTTAGTCGATGTTTTTAATACAAGATGACTTTTAAGCTATAATATATTTGTCAAGTTGTGTCTTTTTGAGAGGTCATAGTAGAGTTAGATCAGCTGTTGCATTTTGTTCAGCCGACACCGAAAATTTTTCTGGCTTCGTCACTGTGTGTGTACGAGAGTCGTAGTCCCGCATCCGCATCCATGTGGGATGCATGTGCCGGTCTTGGGTACGAGTACGACCGACCTGGCGTCTCTCGCTAGAACTAACGAGGGTCTTGGAGCTAGCTATAGCTATATCTAGTTCTAGACTGATACACTTGTAAATTCTCGTCGTCTTGTTGAGCTGTTCTCTGTTCACCAACGGATTCAAGTTCAACACGGCCCAAGACATCGTCCTATGTTGCAAATGGAGAGTCTTGGGCTAGCTCTACCTCAGCCCAGTCTTTCCACGATGTGGCCCAGAAAGAGATCCAGCACAAAACAGGCTGCATCGACAGAGTCATCTCTTTTCACCCTCAAAAAGTAAATAAATAAGAGATAGACTGATCTCTCCTGATACGTTATTAATTAGTTGTTTAAATACCTGTATCTCGAATACATGCAAAAGTTTTGCATATCTTTTGTATTAAATAGAGAAACAAATCAAATGTTACAACGACGGCGTCACTGAAAGTGACACACTAAGGAGAAAAGAGTCGTACAATCAGCTCAACCTCCCGAGTATCGGTGTGTGTACATATGATGATCAGTATGGGTGTTTCTTTTTCCACCCACACGGGTGTTTATCTTAGCCATACATATATATACACGTTGTCAATATCGTTTCTCTGTGTATGTGATGATGAAAAAGAAAAATAGTGATAGTCTCTTTTTCTCTAAAAACAACCTTTCGAAACTCGAAAGTAATGGCTGCAGGTGTGTGCTTTGACTGATTACGACTTTTATAACTAAAAGTTAAGCCCCTGTCGGCGGCATGTACGCTTCATGCTCACGAAATGATCGTCTACAGGTAATCCAAACACTTCAGATTATAATAATGTAACAAACGGTATACAATTCTACAATATACATATCAAACATACCGATAAGTGACTAGGTGCTCACAAGACCAAACCCTGTAATCCATCACCTATAATGCGGGGATCCAAACGATCAAGATTATTATAAACGTAATCCATAATCAAGATTATTATAATTGCATTCACAATCCAATAATCAAAATATGATACAAACATGCATTTTTGTACATTTGAGAAAAATGCTTATATGCAACTTAAGTCATTAAGGAAAAAGTCAAGTTTAATTTGCTCTCCCAACTTTTGCGAAAGTCCGATTTTCCTCCTCGAGGCTCCAAAACGTGAAAATCACCTCTTGACTTTTGAAACCATGCGATTTACCTCCACGGAATGGTATTGTGTCTAATTTCGACGGAATCTTTAAAAAGATCCCGAGAAATTCATAAAAGGAAAATGCAATTTTGTTACTGAGTGAATATATAATATGGTATGCTTAAGTACATTTGTTGTATTATTTAGATCTATGCTTTTATGTACTTGATCGAATAATTCATAACAACGTTTCTATGGTCCGATTTGTGGTAAAAATTTTTATGATGTCCTAAATTATTCTATGCTTGAACTTTAGTAAAAATTTCTTACTCATTGATCATTCATAACTTAGTTATATATTTATTTGATTTAAAAAGCATAAACCCTTAATAAATTTCACCATAGAAACCGCATTTATGAATTTCCAATTAATTACCAAAAATCGTAGATCCGAATCTACAACAACAAAAACATTGTATTAAAAACATAGCATATTATATAGTCACTGTGTAGATCTACACTGTGAAATCCAATAAAATTGAAATTTTCATTTTATGTTTAGAATGTGATTTACTATGGTTTTCAAGGATTCAACCTGAAATAAATAAAAAGGACAAAACTGTTCTAGAGGCAAAAACACATGGTTTGAAAAGTTGAGAGAAGTGGTTTTGCCTAGTTTTTGAAGTTCAGGAAGGGAAAAATAAACTTTCACAAAAGTAGGAGGAAAAAGTGAACTCCAAAGTCATTATCACTAACAGCAAAGATTTCGATGGTACTGGTTCAAGATTTTTACTACCAGCAGGGCCCAGAACATTTGTCGGCCCAACGGCCCGGTCCTGTATCGCAATAAGTTCTGTTCGGGTCCTCAGTGGCCCACACGTCAGTTTCGTCACCCTCGACGGCCGGCCGCACCCACACCGGCTGACCACACCGCTGCACTCGCTGCACGGCACTTCGCCACTAGTCCGCATAAAAGAAGCAGAGAAAAGCGGTTGAAAAATTAACCAAAAGCGAATGCCTCTAGAAACGAAGGCGCTTTCCACCCGCTCGGACCGGCCGGCTCTCTCCCTCCCTCCGTAATCGCTTCAAAGCCAAGCGAAAGCCGAGAGCCCAACCGAAACGACGACCCGCACCTCGCCCTCGCCTCGCCTGCGGCTTACACCCACCCCATTGCGGCCCGCGGCCGCCAATGGCGAGCTCGACCACGCCCGCTAGGTCTTCGCTCCCGCGGCGTTCTCCATGGCATCGTGGCACGGGAATGCTTCTCCCGGCGCCGGCGGGCAAGGACTCGCCGCGGCTTTCGGCGGAGTTCGCGCTCGACGCGCCCGAGGCCATGAGAGCGTGACCGTCACCGTCCGGTTCCGCCGCCTCAGGTTGGGTTGATCCCCCTGCTTCGCCGCACTTGGCTGCAATTTGTTCGGGTTAATCGACCGGGTTCGGCTTTGGGAAATGCGGATTGATTTCCGCTGTAAGTTTTTCCTTCTTCGCTTTCTGCGTGTGTTAAGCCTCGCGGGAGGTTCGGCTGGGGAAGGGAATCGCCTGCACGCGGATGGGGACACCATCAGTGCGGAGCGAGCAGAATCACAGCATCGCTTACGCGTACGGTATGTGCACGATACCTGTTCCGAAGTATTCTGGGGATGGATGGATGGATGGATCAAACTTCAGTTTATCG
>JADLZK010006573.1:0-12292 GCA_015847255.1 Hyparrhenia diplandra | reverse complement strand
GAATGTTAAACGGCCAAGCGTCCTCTTGGATTCTGATATCAATCCTATGTTAACTGATTTTTGGAATAGCTAGAATCTTGGAGAGCTGGTGATTCATGATGGCAACATAGCCGGCACAGTGTAAAGACTTTACAATCACCTAAACTACCAATTAGATTTAGATTGAGACATGCATAGACCTCTTTTTGCTTCTTTCCTTCATCTGAAGTTATTTGTTTTGACATCTTCCATTATTTTTATTTAACTGTTTTAGGGGATATATGCCTCGAATATATATTGGAAGGTACATTGTCGACATATGTACGATGTGTACAGCTTTGGTGTTACCCTTCTTGAGACCATTAGCAGTATGTGCAAAAACTGATCCCTTCGTCACCATGCTTCAGTTCCAGTGGGTAAGCTATAATTTTTCAATAGAGAAAAATGAATTTCAATTTCTACCTAGGCAAATGTATAGCATGATTTGGAGCCCAATTTGGTTCCTATAATGTGCCTGACAAATGGGATCTTTTTTATTCATAAAAAGAAAACGGCAAGCACTGGGGGATAGATGGTCCTTATTATGCTGTTTTCCCCCTTAACCTTGTTTCACTTTCACATGCATGTTTTTCTTTGTGTTGGTTCATATTTATGCATTCCATTGTTTTTATAAACAAAAGGATGAAGAATTAAATGTTGGATTGAGTTCTTACAAAAAGCCACATTGATTTCGCCTATGAGTCAAAAAGTTTGTGGATACCATATTATTATACAGTTTGAAAAGCAAAAAGTAGAATTTTTCATGGTGATAATATGCATGCACAAAATGCATGATTTCATACATAATCTGCAAGACAGGTAAAACATCTTTACCGCTAATTAGCAGTCATGCCTGGTAGTGCTTAAAAAATTTGCATCGGTAATGTGCATGTTTTCCTATCAGGCTTGAGGTGTGCGTGGATATCATCGACAAATCGGTGAGCTATTTGATCCATCCATGTTTGAGGAATCTCAGCTGACTGAGGTAAACAGAGGTGCTTGGAGATAGGACTACTATGCACTCAGTTTGAGTGGGCAGAGCGGCCAACCATGGCATCTGTTCTTGAGATGATTCATGGCAAGAAAGATTTAAAAACCCAAGGCAACCTGAATATACCAAAGAAAGGGTTGTAGATGAAAAGAAAAGGGCAGGCATAAGTCCAGAAGTCGGAGGTAGCAACACACACCCTAGTAATGGAGCAGTTTGAGGCGATATCAGTGATGGATCATAATTTACAGTTGTGTAGTACATATGTAACTCTTCACGAGGGTAGCCCGATGAAAGCGATTTTTACAAAGAAAAGCACCAGAGCCTGGTAGTTCCAATAATCTCCCGGAATCCTTGTTTTCGATAATATCAAAAGTGAAAACCGTTTTTGAATCCGAAGCTTCGTTGAGGAATTATCAGTGATGGAAGAAATTCAGTGGATGCGGCGCATGTCAGCATATGTCGGTGTATGTCAGCCTGTGTGTCAGGTGGAACAGTTAGCTCGCAGGGAGGTTTGTATGCGTCGACAGAACTGGTTCGAATTCACTCAACCCACTGATTCGTATGCATCGTCGCAACAAAATAGTTTGTACGCATTTCCGACCTGGAGTATATGCATCCAGTTTGGTTGGACTGGGTGGGCTGGTTGGGACGCGGGGACCGAGGCGTCCACCCACGCGTGCAGCGTCCTAGCCTGGTGCGGGCGGACCGGAAGCCGGCTGCAGGCTTCCGATATCTATTGGGACCTATTAAGTACAGAGCTCTCAAAAAGCTAGCATCACTGTCTATATATATATATATATATATACTATATATATATATATATATATATATATATATATATATATATATAATGTCACTTTGCGTTGGCCGGCCTCTCTTGCGGGATGGCTGCGCTTGCCCCTGTTGTCTATCTCCGGTCGGTCGTCCACGCGAACCCATTGGTGCTAGCTGCCGATTTGCCGACCTGCGCTGAGTCACTGACTCGCTCAACGCTCACCGGCCTGCGCGGCCAGCCGGCCATCAACGTCTCGTCAAAGATTTTCCGCTGCTGCCAAATGGCATCCTGCCACACGGCTCACAGCTAATACTGATGAGATTTGCTAGCGTCCAGCGCACGTACGTGGTGGAGTCGTGAATGCAAGCGGCGGGACGCGGTTGATTTCTCTGTCTATTTTGGCCAAATGGCCCCTTCTTAGTGTTTTTGTTCTGATATATTTTGTAGGTTGCATATACGAACCTTATAAAATTCTGAATTTTTACCTAGTTTTTAATTTGCTACTTATTCAAACGTCTAGCCACGACCGTCTTATGCCGCCAGCACAACATATGAAAATTCAAAAATGAAGTTGGATTTGGTCCTTCCGCCACTGCTCCTGGTCTATATATATCAACAAATTTAGCCACGGATGACACATGCAACTAATTAAAAACTACAGCCGGAATGGAGAAGGTGCTCCCTTGCCTTAGCCGTGGTGTTGGTTCCAGTCATCCTCTCCAAGCTCAAGTCTTTTGCTCGTTAGCAAGCCAAAGCTTAGAGCTCCCCCAGGGCCATGGACGTTGCCGTTGATAGGCAGCTTCCACCACCACCTCGTCAGCAACCCAGTTCTGTTCGGGCAATGCGCGACCTCGCTAGCAAGCATGGGCCGCTCATGATGCTGTGGCTGGGCGAGGTGCCCACGGTGGTGGTGTCGTCGAGCGGAGGCTGCGCAGGCCATCACCAGAGCGCGCTGACGTCACGTTCGCTGACCGTCACAGGAACATCACCACCGGCATACTCACCTCCGGACGGCCTGGGCCTGGTGTTCAGGACCTATGGAGAGCAGTGGCGCCAGCTCCGCCAAGCTCTGCGTGCAAGAGCTGCTGAGCGCCGCTCATGTGCAGATCGTTCCAGCGCATCCGCGAGGAGGAGGTGGCACTGTTCGTGCAGAAGCTCGCCATATCCCGCCGGCACAGCCGTCGACCTGTCCAACGACACCATCGTCAGGGGAGTCCATCGGCGGCGGGTGCAAGTGTCTGGATGAGTTATGGGATGCCTTAGGCACTGCGACCCGGATGGGCACGGAACTAAGCCTAGCTAACATCTTCCCGTCATCTAGGCTGTTTCACAATCTATGCACGGCGCCACGCAGAGTGATGGCGTGCCGCGGCAGGATGGCGCGCATCCCTTGGCCAGATCATCAGTGAAACGAAGGAGGCCACGGACGTGGGTGACAAGACTTCAAAAGAGAGCTTTATCTCTGTCCTGCTCAGGCTGCAGAAAGAGGCCAGCTTGCCCATCGAACTCACCGACGACATCGTCATGGCGCTCGTGAATGTAAGTCATGCGCGTTCCAAATTTCCCATCACTGCAACTTGCTTCTCCTCATCACACGCAACCGATGCCATAAGTGTATGATTGATTGTGGTTCCATATGTTGTACTAGGACATGGTCGGGCGCGGGCATCGACACCTCATCTGTCGTGCTGACCTGGTGCTTGACAGAGCTAATTCGGTACCCTGCTACGATGGCCAGAGCACAGGCTGAGGTCAGGGAGGAGCTTTCAAGGGGAAGACCACCACAATCACCGAGGTCGATCTTTGCTAGGGGAAAACCTTAGCTACCTCAAGTGTGTGGTGAAGGAAGCTCTCAGGTTGCACTGCCCGGTGCCCCTATTGTTCGAAAATGTCGCTTGAGACATGCCAGGTCATGAGGTTACGACATTCCTAAGGGCACATGCGTGTTCATCAACGTTTGGGCAATTTGTAGGGACGCTTATGTACTAGGGAAGACGCTGAGGAATTCAAGCCAGAGCGGTTTGAGAACACCAGCCTCGACTACAAAGGGACAGACTATGAGTTTCTTCCATTCGGGTCTGGTCGCCGAATGTGCTAGGAGTAAACCTTGGATTGGCCAACATGGAGCTTGCGTTAGCCAGCCTTCTATACCACTTCGATTGGAAGCTACCGCTTTGCATGGTCACGAAAAATTAAGTCAGATTTACCAATTGGTTTTTACTCCTATATTTTCATGCAAGGGTTATATTTATAACAAAGTCGAAGGAACAAGTATTATGGTGAACTCCCGTACATACAATATAGCTGACTTGGTTGGATTTCTTGTGGTATAGTTTGTCTCCACTCAAGTTTTTCACTTGGGTTGCTATCATTTTCCTAGTGCCTAAGGGATCAGCCCCGGCAATACATATCAACATATCACGTATAGGGAATCAGGTGGGTAGCACTTGAGACATATTTATGCAGGTTCAGATACAGGGTACCCTAGGTCCAGTTGAGTCTCTTATCATATATGCTCCTTTTTGCAGCAGCGTTGATGTCTAGTTACCTAACGTTGCTATGAACTTGTGTTGAGATACCAATTGGGGTTTCCTATAGTTTGTTAGAGGAAATCTACATACACAATCAGTGATTCCTCAACTTGGGGTCCCCTGCTCCTCCATATATATACTCTAGAGGGTTAGGTTTACAAGGAAAGTATCATATTCAGCTATATGGTAGGTATTCTATTAGGATTACAATATCTATATTTTTGGGCTGGAGCTCTGGTAGTGGCACCGTCGACGTATTGTCTTGTGGGTACCTTGGGGTATATCCCTCGAGAGCATTGTATCTGCTCAACGACATCGCCTTGATCAAGTCCAAGTAGCTTGGCATGAATTCAATCGTTTAACCGATGACACTATACCACAACCTATCTATAGCGATTTCACGGATGGTCGCTATAAGTCGAGTATAGCGACATACAGACGGTCACTATAAAACATATAGCGACCAATGTGAGTTGGTCGATAGTAACTCGGGCGTCGCTATAAGTTTATAGCGACCGACCTACTTATAGCGACCGACCGTTCGACGGTATGTCAAATATATAGCGACCGACGGTTCCAACGTTATTGCAGACTTATAGCGACCAATGGTTTGACGCTATATATTATATAGCGTACCAACCGTCAGACGCTATGCTTACAAACGAAATTACAATATAATATTATTTGTTTATACATTAATCAGGAGCAGTACTAATCATACATCCAATGAAACATACAATTAACAATTCAATTTTGAACAATACAGTATGACACAAAAAGCTCATCATAGTTGACACTTATTATAGCCAGAAATCTCATATAGTTTGCTTCCACTCATTTACAAAAATGATTGATCACTAGTAAAGTCAACAAAAAACAAAAGTATTCATCTGTAGTTAGGGACTTAGGAGTCCCAAATAATACACTGGTCATATGCACTTCCATCCACTTGCCACTTCTAGCGAGTACTTGAGATCCACATATGCCCACCCTCCAATACTGGACACTGAGGTCTAGAGCTGCACGTGTTTCAGCACTTGATTGTCCTGAAAATTAAGAAGCAGTACGTGTTAAAAAGCATTATGTCATTTTCATCCCCCAAAAGAATCCAAACCTATTTAGCAAAAACCATCTATTTTTTAGTTGAATCAAAGAAAACACCTAAGCAGCTTTTGATTGAGGGTACAAGCGTATGTTCAACTTTGAGACTAAAATTTCAATGGGAACAACATTAAAAATTATCCGATATCATTATCACAGAACATACAAAGGAATTGACAGTTTTACAAAAATCAAGTGTTCATACAAATACAGCAGAGGGTACCTTTGGGCGACCATTTGGTTCACTACGAGATTCAATCAGCAGTGGATTGCCACCGGCAATACAAAAACCATTTGGTCAAGTCTCTGCAGACACAAGAATACATGGGGCTAAATCACCAAAAGTTCTAAAGGGGAATTGAGCTATGTATGGACATGTTCAGTGCTGTCCAGAAGTACCACTGCACCATAATGTAAGCTGAAAATAACAGTGCCACATAATCTATATGATACTAAGTTGTAGAGAATAAGTAATACTATATGTAAAACACTTGAGTAAAAATCGATCAAGCTGCATACCAACAAAAATGAGGTATTTTATACAATTCAAATGTATTAATACAATAACAGATCTGTATTCTGTTAAGTTCACAGCTTGACGAACACCCTCAACAGTATAGAGATGACAAAACATGTTCAGGTGGCCAATTAAATTGATGCAGTTACGTGATATTAGTACTCTCACATGAGGCGATGCGCAAGTCTCTTGCCACCGAAATCCAAGCTGGCTCCTGCACAAAAGAACGCTTAATCCATCAGATGAGCGAGCACCCTCCCGTGACAGGAAGAACCGTAGCGTACAGGGGAAATTAATTTTCACATGAGAGAAAGAGGGCGCCACCACTGGACGCCTTGTTTTTCTCAAGCTGGGCGCTCGAGTGGTCATGCGCGGATCTCCTGGACGCTGTACACGCGCCATGGTGATGCTGGGATCCGGGCTGAGGATCTCAGGCGAGTGCAGTATCAGCCGGGATCCATTATCTAGGCAAGCGCACGCACTCCGTAGCATCGGGCCGCCAGTCCGATGCTCACGTTGGGGATGCTAGGCAGCTCCGCACTCTCGCGAGGGAGATCGATCGAGGCGCCGCCGGTCTCTCTGCCGTGCTTTTGGCTGCGAAGCCCGACCTCGCGCGCCATGCTACGCATGACGAGGCTTTCGCCGCCTGGCCGCCAAAGGCCTCCTCGGACGCTGCGCGACATGTGCACGCCAGGCAGCGCCGGGTCGCTGCGCCCGCCGCCGTGGTTGTGTGAGAGGAGAGCACGGAGGGATAAGAGAAAAGATAGAAATAGAATTTTTAGGGGTTAGAGAGAGGCTCGCATGTGGTGACCAAGCGTGAGGGATGGCGTGGATCGACACACACGGATGGCGCAGGGCGCCTAGTGGCCTCCACAGGGCAGATCCATGGTAGGCCATGTGTGAGGGCAGGTCCATTCCAATATAGCTTACCGACCGGCGGTTAAAAATAAGATTCAGCGACCGACCGTGTAATTTACAAATATAAATAAAAATACCCCTAATCGACCGTCAGATCACAAAACAAGATATAGCGGCCCGTAATCCGTATGTCACTAAGCTATGCCGACCGATCACTTCTAACGCTATTTCGATATTTTTTTACCGACTCTTGGCTCTGGACAGCCAGTTTGGGCTGTATAGTGTGACTTGACCAGTGAAATCAAAGCTGGGTTTAACTAGTTACGGAATAAATAAAAGTTAATTCGGACAAGATAAAGGCAATCATAGAGACCCTATAAGAATAAAATGCCAACAGTTTAACTTGTCAGCAGACATCGGACATAACCATGTAAAGTTCGCAAAAGTATGTAAGGGCTAAAGTTTAAAATTAAGATTTTTTCTATCTTAGATGAAGTGTTGGCACTTAGACTTCGTTTAGGAGGTCAGATGGTTATGAACAATGACTTAGTGACTATGGAGGGTAAACGAGGAAAAAGGCTCATATTCACACTTTTCAGGTCAAGTGTAGCCACTTAGTCCCCAGCTTGAAAGTAGGTTAAGAATTCATGTAGTGGGGTCAAAATAGACTCCATATGCGTAGCCGAGAGCCACCAAGAAGATCCTCTGTCATGTGGCCCCGACATGCTACCGATCTGAATAACAAAAAGAGTAACTTGATAGCACACTAGCTTGATTGAATCGAAGCATTTTTTTTTTTTGAAACGACCCACGAGACGTGGTTGTACTCCTCACTTGAAGCCCTGTCTTGTTTTCAATTAAATTAACTCCCAAATCCCTACTTTGCAATGTGAAAGAAAAATTCTGTTTAAATCATAAAACTCCTCCGGGCTCAATCTCCCGCGTCCTCCCTTTTGTAGCATGTGGCACACAGCCCACTCAACCCTCACTTCCTACCTCGTGAGCCAACGTACCCTGCAGTGCCTAGATGGAGGCTTGGAGCAGCCGTCTCTCTCCCTTCTTCTATGATGACGACCCAGCACCGGCTTAGTATGTGTGTCTTGGCCGTCCCATGTTCATTCTCACAACTCGCATCACCACATGCGGGACACACCCAACGGAACTGACAAGGGAGAGCATTAGCGTCATTATACACTAGTAACGAAATGATTTTCTGCTGCGGGCACATTTGATTTTCGTTGGCGGGGCTACAGTGCCCGTCACACCCACATGGTCCACGGTAAATGGAAAATGCTACCGGCGGGGATAAACTGCCCGCCACAAAATATCGCATTTACGTGATGGGCGGATTAGAATGCCCCGCCACGGTAAATGTTTTCAAAAAATAAAAATGAAAGAAAAAAATCTCGACAGGCCCGTCAGAAAGCCCATCCATGGGCCTGTCAAGCCCATTTAAGAGCAGCACCATGCCAGGACCGCCGCCCGGACCCACCGCCGAATCCACCTACTTTGGACCGCCGCTAGAAACCACCTCGCTTGGGACCCGCTGCCGACCCCGCTCAGCGGATCCACCTCGCTTGGACCGCCGCCGCGATCCACCTCACCTGGATCCTCCCTCGCCGGACCCGCCCGCTGGACCTTGCCGCCGAGATCCCAGCCGCGGAGCCCGCCACCGCCCGTCGAACCCTGCCGCCCTGAGATCCCGTCGCTCGATCCCGCCGCCGGCCGATCTACCTCGCCGCGCTCGCGGATCCGCGGCGTGGAAAGAAGGTCGCCTCATGCGCTGCCGGATGGAGGTGGTCGGCGCTCAGATCCGGGGCGGGAGGAGGGCAGCCTGCACGCCACCGTGTCCGCGCTCGTGGCCAGCCCCGCCCGTGAGGCACGCTTTTTGATACAGCTTGTCCTGATGAGGTTGGATCCCATGTCCTTGGCCAGATTACCACTTTGTCACCCTGTGATGCTTTTTGTTGCATTCTTTCTGCAGTGATTTATAAGTGAGGTTGCAAATAAAAATTGGTGAACAAATAGCTGGACACAATTAAAAAACATCTTCGCTCTCTCTGATGAACAAATATGAAGGAGCACAGAAACGTGGTCCATCAACAAATATCTATATATGCTAGCCGAAATATTCTTATCTCCTGTACTTTTAGGGTTTATACTAATAGTTAGCGTTCATTAAAGTACCTGAGAAGAACCATTAGTTAGCTTAATCTCTCCTCCACCTTTAAGATTCTATATGATTATGCATTGCTTATAGACACACCAATCCTTATTTTGACACCCAAGCTTATTCTTAGCACAAGGCCTGACTTTAGCTCTTTAGCTTTTTTGCATGCATTGGGGCCATGTATGGATTCCTTCTCAGATACATAACTTGACCTAGTATTCCTCGTTGGACTATATAGGCTCAAGAAACATGTTTAGGCTCCTGCTAGCCCGGTGCCCACGGAACAGCAACGTCGGTTGGAGGGGGGGAGAGGTGGATCGGGCAGGAAAGAAAAAGAGCCAACAAGGTCAGTGCTTAAGTATTCGGTCAAAAAAAAGTCAGTGCTTAAGTTACATGCTTAATTGCTTCGATTACATTAATTGGTTGCATTGCCTTCCAAACTCATCAGCTTGTGCTAAATCCCTTTGTGTGCCTGCTAGATTACATTTATTCCTAAACGAGGAGATAGATTTTCATGGCAGATCCAGTGGCAATTGTGCAGACAATCATCGAAATCGCCATCATAATCAAAGATGCCGTAGACAGTTAAGGAAAAAACAGGAGGAATGCCTTGGCATACGGAAGCTTGTGCAGAGTCAGTGATCTGCTGTCTCTGCTCAAGGAGTCGGAGATGATGAAGCACCGGGGGTGGCCGGCCCTTTGGAGGACCTTGGGGGATGCCGTGAGCCGCGCCAACGATGCAGTTGCTGCCTGCCAGAAGAAGAACTTGCTGCCTGTGTTCAGCTGCTGCAAGGCCGACAAGATGTCCAAGCTGAGCAAGGTAAAGAATGACATATCTGGGGGCATGATGCTGGCCATCTTTGCAAGCCAAGCGCAGTGACCGTCTTTGTGGCAACAAAAGGCCAACAAAGTGCCTTGAATGTAAATGTTTCTCGATCGGCCCCGCATCTCCTCCCCTCTCTAGACATCTACAGATAGATCCTCCTGCTATTTCTGAAGATCTTCCGCTTAGCAATGATCATTTAGATTCAGCTGATGCTGTTGGCAATGGTCTCCTTCCTTGTCTGCCCACACAACAACCTCCCTTCTTATGCTCCTGTTATTTTTAGATGATGCACACCTAATCTTCTGGAGACTCCTCCACCATGTCTATCTCCACCGCAAACTCCAATCCTCACACAAATGTAGCTCCTATTGACTTTCCAAACAACTATCTCGTCGTCTACCCAAACAACCACCACCGCTGCCACCTACTCCTCGTACAGTGAAATACATACCACCACCACCAACCCCTCCTCCATCAACACCACCATCATCAGTTTCTGTTCCCACTTATGTTACTTCTCCTGTGTCTAAACACCAGTCTCATCGTCCGCCCACACCCGGCACCCGCGCGCTACCACTAGTCTGTCATCGAAAAGTCCTATCATTGACAGTACAGATGCTCCCATGTACCTCATGATTTCCCTTACAGGTACGATTTTTAGTTACTTACACTTTTCCTTCTTATTATACATGTTGTAATTTCATCTCCCATCCATAGTTTAGCTGTTAGAGCGAGAATAAGAATAAGAATGCTAGTGTTCAGAACAAATAGATATATGGACACGATTATTTAGGTAAGTGCAAACAGAATATAAATATATCACAACACCTAGTCATCCCTCATTGAAAACTTCTGCTGAGCTCAAAAGAATATCCTCGAGAAGATGAAAAGAGTGTTGTATTTCAGCAATAATTAAACAATAGGCTATAAGTTGCATTTCAAAATGAAGAAAACAACGTGTAACGTTCCAATACAATATCTTAAAACTCAGAATTTGTGGTATTTAGGATGTATTGGACCATGAATGAAATATGTTTTCCTTAACTTTAAATTTAGTATCCTCATACCAGAGAATATCATGCAACATTAGTAAAGCAGACATATGTTAATCTACTTTTTGTGTGCACGGCTTATAAATTGCAAAAAGACCCAACATTCCGACAATGTCCATGTGTTTTGTTGGAAAGCCTATAGTGACTATTTTTATTTGGTTAGCTTAACTGCAGCTAGCCAACCTGATTGTTAATTTTGTTTGCTCAAGATAGATATAATGATACCGTGGAGCAATATGATGATATAGTCAATGATATAGTTCATGATAAAACATCCTAAACAAGAAATGATGTGATTAGCTGGAGAACTTTTTGTATCAAAAATTTTCTATTTTACATTGTAGGGTGCTATAGAGGGTTCCGTTGCTGTTTCTAGTTCGCATCCCACGGCTTCAGCAGAAAATGCAAGGTTAGTTACCTGAATTGTATTTATTGGAGCACTTGTAATTCATATTAGCATATTCCCATAAAAACATTTCCATATGTACATTGTGAGTGTATTTGGGGTGGAGTAGATGATACATTTTTAATTATTTTACGCATATAAAACGCATTCTTGCCAGTATTACTGAACTGCAGCGGCATGATCTGATGACAACAGAAAAGAAAGTAAAGCCACTAGAAACTGAGGGACGTCCTTTCTTACCAGGTATGGTTGCAATTTGTTTTTGACCGTATTTTTCGACAACTCCCATTCATGCATCAGTGATTAGGTAATAGGCAGAAACACAGTCACCACCTTTTATACTTGGATCCAATATGTGTTCATTTGTTTAAAACAATACCAATACTGTCACTATCAATATTCTAACCATAGAACTCCTTTTACAAAAGCTTTCATAAAAAAACATAGTTAAATATTATTCCCTTTGTACCCTTTTTGTGTCACCTACAAACATATATTCGGAATACAGGGAACAGCACAAGTTAGTACGAAGCTTGTTGTTGCCAATGCCATATCTTGAAATGTGGAAATGGATCTAGCTAGAATCTAAAATGGGAGACTGGGAGTATTATCATCAATGTTTAGCATATGAAAGTTAGATGTCCTTAAAATAGTGTTCTAATTACTATTCTACACAAAAAAATTTTTGGTTCTAACAAACTTGCAGTTACATAACCTAAATTAAACACCTTTAGTTGCATGTTACTTTTTGTAACAGGTTTAACAAAGTTCAGCATATCTGAGTTGAAGGATGCTACACATAATTTTTCAGAGAAAAATAAGATTGGATCAAGTGACGTCGGTATTTTCTACAAGGTACTGCGTTTATATGCTTGGCATGCTATTATGTACGAGAAAAATTTATTCAACCCCAAAAATACATTTTTTTATGCGATCACCTAGGCACGTTTTTGAAAACCCGAAATAAATTGTAAAACCGGATGACATTGTCAACCAAATATTTAATAAACAGTATATTAAAAAAACCTGCACCTTGATTTGCACAAT
>JADLZK010006572.1:0-104927 GCA_015847255.1 Hyparrhenia diplandra | reverse complement strand
TCCAACTCGTACGCGAACCAGTACATCGCTTTTCCATGGGGATGTCCATCAAACCAAATGCAACTTCAAGAGATGCCAGCACGCCATTTGACAACATCAATTGGTGATATATGATATATAAAAAGGCCTGGATATATATAATTGCTTCTGGCATGCCAAATGGACATCACTCATATCCACAAGTCCTTCATAGCAAATCCTCAGTAATGGAGCTGGTCACTGTTGCGTTGATGTCACATACAATCAGCGATGACAGAAGATATTGTAGGCATAGCAATGGTGAAGATTCTACCGAGGAAACCAGACCTGATTCATTTGAAGTTTCAGAGAGACCATCGTGAAGATGATAAGGCAAACTAATTTCCAAAAACAAGAATAGCAAAGGCGTGCACAGATATATGGTGAAGGCATGCTTCATATCAATAGTTAAATACACAATGCAGAACAAGAAGTGATAGTACAGACTAACTCTGCAGGGGTGGATCTTCTTCAAACAAGAGTAGGGTTTACCGTGGTTCCACTTGTTCAGTCTTCTTACAGAAACATCATCTAGGCCCTTGCATGTCATGAAAAATTGGCATCCATGTAGCTTACTCCAAGTGTCATTCACCATTTGCATCAACAAGGCTCAGGATAGAAGGGTTCTAGTGAACCCCAAGTTTTTCCCACCTTTTATTTTTTGTGCGCAGAGGTACTGAAATAAAAGCAAACAACAATTCAGTTTTAGCTTTGTTAGAGCATCTCCCAGGGCTCCTTAAAACAACTCCCTAATTTATTTATTTTTGAAAAGGAAAAAAAAAACAGCCCTTCGACACTAAAGAACTTGGTGAATTTCCCCTCAATTCCCAAATATGCTATATCACTTGGGTGCGTGCGCCTTAGCAGCAATGTTCCCATTTGGGAGCGAGAACGTGGAGGCGAAAACTTGGGATGTTATTTTATAACGTGGGAACATAAATATCCCCGTTCCTGGAACATGGAACATGAGATGTGGCCATGGTCCCATTCCCAGGCTGCTAAGTTATGCGCTTGCTATAGGTGCCCCCTCCACCGTGGTTTTTGCGTGGTCTCCCACCCCCTGCCACTCAGGGTTTTTCGAGGTTTAGGAAGCCAACTATTGGAGAAATGCAGAAATAGAACTTCCTATTCATTTTGTTCACTTGGCATAACTATCAGTTCACCAAGTAATTTTTAAAGAGCTTTTTAAGATGCTCTCAAGTACTGAACATAAGACAGCCACCGAAGTTTAGATTAAAAAGCAATACCCAGTAGTGAAGCTGCTTCTTCCATACATATTTGTAACAGCCTTCCAGCCTGTGCTACCATGCACGGATCAACTTCCAATACCAACTCGTCATGCACCTACAAAGAAAGAAAAAAAGTAGATTCATTCATCCATATTTACAGCCAAACAGAAGAAAAAAAAACAAAAGGAAAATAAGTATGATGAAAGACTCTTAAAACACCTGCAAAATAAGGTGACAGTGACCACCAATTTCTGAAAATTTCCTTGTAACCGTCTGTGGAATCAGTTGCCCCTGTTCTGTTGGTAATTACTGAATGAACTCTAATCATAGCCACCTTGATAATATCAGCAGCAGAACCCTGGAAACACATACACATTAATCATATAATCAACAAAATCAAGCATCTAAATACTATGTGAGACAATATATATTACCTGGCAAATAGAATTTACTGCTTGCCTCTGTGCTTTAGCTTTCTCTTTGCTATTCCGGCCATTATTTTTTTGTAAGAAAACGTCGCCCGGCCCAATAAAGAATCTCCACATATCTGAGAAGGGATAGCGAATTAGAAACTTCTTTGATGTTTGCTTAACTGTATCATCTTATATTGCGGTCCTTGTTGGGTTTAAAACTAGCCTACACAACTTGCTCATGACTAAAGGGTTCAAAGGCTCTGCTGTTGTATTCAAGTTGGGGGAGAAGCATTAGGGACCTTCTTCTACCTCTACTGGCCGTGCCCAGACACATGCGACTTCTAGTGCCACACAACCTTCACCAGGTCGATGAACTCACGCGTGGGTGGCAAGTGTGGCAGGCTGGGCTCCATGTCCGTCCATGGAGCCCAGCCTGCCCAAAGATACGACAAAAGTTACTGTATAACATAGCCAAAAGACAGTAATCCTTGCCATTTACTGTATAAGCAACATTCAAATACAACCAAATTATCATGCAACATATTCACCTTAAATTGTTTTTTGTGCATCCACCTTAAAATTGTTATGGGAAGCAGCTCACATACTAATGTTGTAAGATATGATATATGAAACATCTCAGAAGTTCAAATATGAAATATCTCAAAAGAGATTCGTCTGGGGTAACATATTTTGATAGAGCTCATTCAACGTTAGCATCAAAATCAAAGGGATATATCATAATATAAAGATGCTACCAAGTAGACTAACCCTTTTTGGCGACAAGATAACACAACTTCATGTAACCATGAGGGAGACACGAGGAAACAATCTCTTAAAGCTTTGAATCTTCTGTGCAGCTTCTTCAGTGCTGCACTCAAGTTGTTCTGCAAGGGAGTTTGCACCCATTCCGTAAAAGGATGCCATATATGAATCTTTTAGTGCTTTCTCTCTCTTTGGTAGAGATCAAGGCCTCTTCTTTATCAGCCCATCTTGAAGCAATCATGGTAAAAAACATCACCATCAGGTTTACTTAGAAGTTCAACCAACGTAGGATCTTTAGAAAAGTGAGCCATTAAACGCAACTCAATCTGTGAATAATCAGCAGTCACGAATAACCAGTTCTCCTACAAAATAAGTATATCATGACATTATCTAAAGCATTGTTACAAGAAAATATAGTCAACTATCCTAATTAAAGGGAAAACTTAATAAATACAAAAATTGAAATGAGGAAAACCTTGGTCGGTATGAAAAAATCACGGGCATTGATTTTATGATGATCATCCACTGACACCCTTGAGTAATCTTTATCGCTTTTCCCTGTATCGAATTCCACCAAGTGCTCTACACACTACATAGTAACAGGGTAAATCAGCAGGTTATTCCTCAATAACTGAAATCCAAACAAAACATTTACTACGACGAACCTGCAGATTTGGCTCCTCCATGGACAAACGGCCAGTGGCAGTTGATGTCTGAAGCCAATTACCATGTATGATGTACCTTTGTGATTGAGTGCACAATTGAGCACGTGAACAAATGGACCACAATGTGCCATTTAACAATTTGGCTAGTGTTCTGTGTTCCTTAATTACTGGGATAATTGGGTGTTGATCCCTGAGGAAACAGAAGAATTCAAAATATTTTAGCATAACAGACAAATTAAAGTTCTACATTACTGGGATAATTGATAGGATCCTAAAGAGCATTATGTTAAGGATGAAAACGGTCAGAAAACTCCTCAACCATTTTCTACTTTTACATTTCAATAAGAAACAAAAGCAAAAGCAGATAAGCCGACATGAAAACAAACACGAACTACGGAATATCGAGAATTTCGAAAATGAACCAGATCGAGCGGAATTATATCGAACACGGTCGATATACGAAAAATCAATACGGAATACCTATTCATAGGACCGAGTGCATAATAAATATGTGTTATTAACGGTATAAACTAGATAACGCCCGTGTGTAGCTGGGATTTTGTAGTAGTGTACATGTGACTGCAGAGGGAAAAATTCCTTTGTTTCTTGGTGATTTTAGCTCGAAATATTAGTTAATGGCAAAAAGAAGAAGCTAAAATCACATTATCTGGTATATGATAACAGAAGAGGAATCCATCCATCAATCAAATTTTAGAATATAGGGACACGGAACCTAAATTTCATGGGACCCACAAGCTAAAAAACCTCCCCACGGTCTCTCTCATCCACACAATGAGCATACTTATCCTCTCCAGACTCCTCTTTGCATCTCGTAGCCACTACAGCCCAACGAGCAGCGGCAGCGAGAGGCGCAAGCCAACAAGCTGAAAGAGCCCAGCGCACTTCTTTAGTCCCACCTTATTTAGACAAATGTGGGTGGCGAAGCAATGATCTATATAAGAAGTTCAGGGATAGTGGTAGACCCAGCGCTTGTGCCGTCTGCTTTGAGTGGGCTGGGCCATGATTTGGTTGTGACCTATGTCAAGTGGTCAAGTCGGTTTGAACCGAATTTCAAATTCGTGACATTCGAATAATGTAGAAAAGTAGAAAATCAGTCGAAGAAGGTCCAAAATTGTTTCCATTCCGATTTTGAGTTTAGTGTTTCAAATTTCGAACCAAATTTGTATTTGTTCGAAAATACGAAACAATCGGGTCAAGTGTAGAAAAAAGATGTGTTCGGTTTGGGATATTTCCGTACAGTTTTCATCCTTGTGTCTAGTTGATAAGGATTTTATAGCAAACTATAAAGCCACAGCAATTCTATGCTGAGGCAATTTGGGGCCAAGTGAAATCATAAGAGTGCCATACATTTCAATCAAAGGGAAGGCCTGCTTGGCAAGGCTGTTGTAATGTTGACTTGCTCTTCGAGTGTATATAATAGGGACATCAGCAGCAACCTATAAACTAATGAAAATAAGGTAAACAAAGGAGCTACAGATCATCCATGTGTTTCTCTTTGGCATAAGCTTTCGAAATAAAAGATATATTATTTGAACATGCAATGAAAATGCATGTATTTAAAAGGATAAAACTAAGTTTATCCTGTTAATTGACTCGAAAAACAGAAAAAGAGTGCATATTAGCACAATGATATTCTAAAAAGAACGTCCAGAAGATGATCAAATGCTAATAATATGTGGCCCACAAGCACTTTTCTATCTCTGACCACGACAACATAATAATTTACCTTTACTCACAGAACTACCACTTGACCATCACTGTCTAGACAGACACCAGATGTAATTTACCTTTACTCACAGAATTTACCTTTACACATTAAAAATAAATCCATAAACAATGTCCGGACATAAATGGCACACGATGACAAGTACTTCCAAAGAACCAGAAATGACATGTTTGATGTTCAGAACTAACAGGGGAAAATGAAAAATACCTTAGATGGTCCAAAGACTGCTTGTCAGTGCTAGGATGCAGCTTCCCTTTCTCACAGCCCTTTGGAACTGGCAATTTTAGGTGTGTATATAGAATGTCTGCGATATCAGCTGTAGCATTTAGAGAGAAATTCTTGCCTGCTAATCTGTAAGCTTCTTTCTCTAGTTCCTTCAGCTTTTTGTTATAATATGCCTCGCGTGGAGACAAGCATCCATGTCAGCGCCAATTCCCCAAAGTTCCATATCAGCAAGAACATTGACCTGTCAAAATAAATGCATAAGAGGTATTCAAGCATAATACAAGCAGAAATATTGTATTCGATCACAAGAGTGCCATTTTGGATATCAACACAGATACTAATAGGATGATTTGACTGTTATACTACTATAAAATGTACGAAACTATAGCAAAGTTGTAATGTTTTGAACTACTTTCAAAAAAAAATCTAGTTGCGCCATTTTCAGATATTCAATCCAACACATCAAAGTTTAAACAAGTTAACCGCATGCAACCCAAAATAACACTTTTGTTATAATGGGAGAGAGTATCACGTAAGAATAGGATTGTACCAACGGGGCCTCGATCGTTTCAACCAAATCAGAAAGACTTTGAGTAAGTAATTTCTTCAGGACAGTATACAAAGCTCGTGTCTGTGCAGCACGTCTACAGCAGCCATTGTGTGCTGCTTTGTGCATCTGATTTCTCCATCTTCCATCGCGATTTGCAGCAGCAGCAGCTTCACTATGAAGTCGTCTCTTGACAAACTGTTTATCACAAAGCAAGAAAATAAAAAGTACTCATTATCAGAAATAGCTCAGCGTCCAAATTAACAGCTGTGTATTGCTATTGCAAAGCTCAGAAGAAATCAGACATAAAAGATGAGCTTGAAGGGACAGTGCATCAGCAATGAAAAGCCAAAGGTATACCTTCTCAAGATTTGGTACCATTCTGCTTTCCTCGTCAGGCCATAGAACCCACGCCAGCAGACATATATCCAATCCATTGTAGACAGAGACTGGTGATAACAACATATATGAGTTGTCAAGCACTTCAACTTTGTCCAGCATTTTATGGTCAAGATGAAACCTTTCAAGCCGTTGGCAAGAGATATAAGGTGATTTAAGTGCCTGAATCTGGATCTTTAAATTCCATGTCATTTTCTGAACACTCTTTTTTTGCATAATGTCCACTATTTTTTCCCATCTTCTCTGAAAATTACCCCATATTTCCCTGAAGTCATTGTTACCAGTAGTGACTAGATCTTTTGGGAAGTTGCAGTAGTATATGGGGAATTTTCCCAACAGACAGCCAACCCAAAAAAACTTCAAAAAGGTTTGAAGATGGTTTCAGCGATCTCTTGATAAAATGGACATCAAAGAAAAAATTGCTAGCAGCAGACCATTGATCAAGAAAACAGTCAAATCCCCTGGGAAGTTATATGCATGGACAGGGCCTTTGTCAGCCACATCTCTACTACTCAATCCATCAGTAATTTCTGTTGACAAAGATGATGATGCTCCCCTGTCTAGTGATTTTCACATTTTTAGATAGTCCTGCATTCTCCTTCATTTGAATGGAAGGAGCAGGGTTTGAGTCCTTTCTTAGACTTGTAGAAGCCCTTGGAGAAGCATGATCAGAACAGTTATTCTTATTCTTATCATCACTAGCATGGGTACCAAAAGCTATATTGGATTTAGCTTGGTCTATGGTATCTCGAGCTGGGTAGTCCTCAACAGCTGCGAGTGGAGGTGCAGTGAACTGAGGAACTTCCACACCAAGTGACTTGAAAGCTGAGAATGCTGCTACTCTGGCGGCTTCTGCCTCCTCCAGGACAATTTTGCGAGCTCCATTTTTTATTTTCTTGGCTATACCAAATTGCATTCGTCGTAAACCAGAATCATCTAGTCAATTCAACAGACTTACATTAGAGTAGGTTTAAAACAAACAACAAAGTATCTGCATGTTTATTAGTTATTATTATTGCTGAACATATCCAGAAGCAAATGAGAAACTGATTTGTGCATCTGTAACACTACTACTACCATTGCTATACTTATTTCTACCACCATTGCTGTTGTCAACAGTTAGATCCTTAGAAAACAAGTACACAAAAAAGGGGTAGCAAGGAAAAGATCAAACCATGAATTCTTGAAATAGTACCTTGTCCAGACCAAGCAGAAGATTCAAAAGAGCTTTTGCAATTTCAGGAATAGATGCTTCAGCAATGGCAACAGGAGTACGAGACCAGACTTGTACAAAGACCTTGCACGTGAGCCCTATTTCATATTTTACATTACCACACTGAAATAAGACGCAGCGACACTTAGATAATTCATACAAGAATGGTAACTGAAGCAAACCTTGACAAATGGAATTGATGTCAGTTCTGCAATCTCTGCCCTAACTCCAAAAGAGACGCGATTTTGGAATTTCGAAACAAGGCCTTCTAAATCATTCCAACCAAGTCTTTGACAAAATGCAGAAACCATTGAAGCAAACCTGCCAGCATTTTCTTGCAGCGCCTGAATCATACCTCTGGCAACCTTAAATGTCTCACAAACATCAGCAATAGGAATCTCCTGAAAGAAGCATTACATGAGAACAGTACAATCTTTTCAAGGAAACAGGATGGAAACACCCCAACATGGGATAATATAAAAGATAAACAAACAAACGACAGGAGAAGAAATTGACAATGCCACAACGAACAATTCCTAATGGCTGAAAGCATAAGCCTTGTGCTTGTGACAGTTTGGAGATCCATCTCTTTATTAGTAGCAGTAGTTAGTGCCTAATCAGGCATATTATATAGTGCATTAGCAGGATTATCTTCTACTTTAGGTGTTACTCTACTTTAGCATTTTAGTTGGTATCCTCAGTCCTAAGCAAGACCAATTGGTCGATATATGTAACATACCCCAGCCCTGTGCTGTGAGGCAGTGCAATAGAATTCAAAATATTCCCCAGACCTGAGTTGTTGCCAACAATGGGTATCAGAGCCTAGGTTTTCATCCTTCCCTGTGTGGTGCCATGTCCACCTCCAGCGAGTGTGACAACATGAACTAATATTTTAATTAATTAGTCATCGATAATGAGAAAACTTTCAACCTTTATTTCTCTAAATTTTACATTTAGAAACTTAGGCTTTCTACCGATCTTGAGCACTATGAATTGATATAGAACAAACACGCAATGTATAAGTAGTTCTTAGATTATACCTGAACAAGCCTAGATAACATCAAAGCCACATAAAAAGCGCTTTGACACTCTAAGTGTATGCTCACTAACAAGAGCATTTCCACCACCTTGTGCTGACTTGTTACTTAAACCAGTGTTTCTCTGAGGCCTTCCAAAAACAGGCATTGACGCCCATGAGCCATGTGCATCAAGAAGGGTTCGATTACTCCAACCCGATTGCCTACTGACTGCATTGTACCAAGAAAACAAACAGAAACTGAAAATGAGAGAAATTGTGTGTTCTATGAACTGAAATTGATAAATGTAATGGTTTGATTTCCCAACCAATACGGTAAACTTCAGAAAGATACGGTGTCACAAGCATACTGCCTGGTGGCCATGCGACAAAGCCAGTGTTAAGGAGGGAGATAGCCAGATAGGAACTGTTGATCTATCTATTTCTTGCTTAATTCAAAGTAGATACAATCCCATCGCAATATAGACATGAAGACTTGATCCTTAACAACTACTCTCTAGAAAGGAAATAGCCAACAAGTCAACCCGATCTAATCTAATGTGATGTCTATCTTAACAAACCCACAACCCAGCATGAACGGTAACACATCTACTTTTAGCATGAACAGGGCACAGGCCCCAAAAGGTCTGCAACTAACCCTTCATCATTTAGTCCTTAACAGGGTAGACATGGCATACAGTTATAAACGTTTTTGGCACTGTAATGATAACACCACTGATAAAAGATTAATGTTCTGCAGAAAACGTGGTATCATGTCAATTGTTTTGTTTTTTGTTAGGCCAAAGAAAACATGGGGATTGCAAAGGCTAATAAGAATTGCCAAATCCTAAATAATCTTATGAACCAGGCCAAATAACATATGAAATAGTAAACTTCACCAAGTATAGCGCAAAAGACTAAAAGAGTACAATTAACATATGTATGTTTTAGTCTGATTCATGGTTATGTAAAAATACCAAAACAAATTTCACACATTCCATATTTTGTTAAATATAGCAGTCACTGAATTGGATGAATAAGCTCTATAATAGTACATGAGAGAGTAAGAGACATAAGAGGAAAAAACCCTAGACTAGAAGATTACACTAATATCCTTGGCTATTATAACCTGAACAATTTTGACTTACATTTTCTGAATGCACTTTTTGCTTCACATTTAGTTCAACAGCAACTAAATTCATATTGCTTTCAACTATTTTCTAATGAGTACAGATAGAACTTGAATTTCTACATATTCTACTTACAGTTTGATAATGAACTTTCAAGAGCAATAGGACAAAAGAAGACTTGCATACCTGCTCAAGAGAAGAAAGTTGCATGAATCTCTCGTAATATAATTCCCAATCAGGTTCAAGACCTACGTTTATGGGTGTGACCAAGTAAACTAAATGCAAATCAGATGCCAGAACAAAGCCTTCTCTTGCCCTGGAAAGATCATCAAGAACAACCTAGAGTAGAAACAGAAAAATGCAAGATTAAACAATGCAATGAAATAAATAAATAATGAAGGAGGAAAGAAAAGTATGATACCAGTGATTCCTCAGGGTTGAGTGAACTTCCGAAAAAGCAGCTCTACCAAGGGGAGTAGTGGAGTATATCTTGTTCTCATGGTTCCACTCAAGAAACTTTTTATGGCATAACCAACGAAGGGAGTCTTGAGCTGACTTCACGACATCATCAAAAGGTTTTGTGGAGTTAAGCAGCGCATAACGCACATATCGATGGATATCATTTGCAGTTTGCACAATCCCACCAGCAACAACCTCCATAATTGCATGAGTCATCCCATTTTTATCTTCTGAGAGGCAGGACTCCAAGGGAGGGCAATTGCTTCTAATAATACCTGTAATTCTCTTGACCTCTTCAGGCCTGCATACAAGTATCTGCATGCATTTCAAATGTCAAATTGTTAGACCAAAACAGAAATATCTACAGATTCTACACACAAATAAAAAAAAATGAAAATAGAACTTGAAATGTCAGAACCATTCTCTATGTACAATAAAGTGGAACAAAGATATTGTAGCTTACACTTTCTCCTTTGGTGTCTATTCCAGTTCGACCAGCACGGCCAGCCATCTGTCTGTAGCGAGTCCCATCAATAAAATCACGACCTATCTTAGGCTGCCTGAATATAACCCGTCTAGCAGGCAAGTTAACACCAGCAGCTAAAGTTGAAGTGGCAGTCAGAACACGGACAAGGCCTTACGGTAGCATGATTCCACAATCTCCCTCTCCTCAACCTGCCACATAACAGCAGGTGATGATGCTCATTGGATCAAACAGAAAAGGTCATAGATGGTGAGCTCAATGGTCTGGCCGAACAGTTCCTATAGCACCCTTTCCAAGTTGTGGTTAGGTGAAAATGGCATCGCTTTGTTACATGTAGCAGCGTACACTTCAAAAAAAAGTATTGTTGTTATTTTTGTAGAAGATAACTTCCATACCGTAAGACCAGCATGATGATATGCAACACCAAAAGGAAGGGTTTCTCCCAATATTGGATCCAATCCAGCAGGGCACCTCCTCAACGCCTCAACAGCTGCTGCAGCATCTGAAAACTCTGAACTAACGTCACTTGATACAACAGATGGTAGTTTCAAGAACTTGGCAACATGTCTTGCAGTTGATTCACAGCCTTTACGACTGGAGCAAAACAAAAAGAACAGAATGGCCCTGAAGAACAACCTGGAACAAACACAAGTAGAATATTCAATTTGTTTCAAAAGTGTAGTGGTTAACAGAGGAAAAATTAAGACCAGCAGAGTAAATATCAGATTTACCTCATTACACAATTCAGCAATATGATCTGGATCCTTGCCACCATGGTCAGCTACTTTGGGAAGAACACGAACAACCTTCATGTCTTTATCAAATATTTGATTACCAACTTTTACGAATTCCTCCAGTGGAACTGGTCGAAAGTCAGTTTGATAAAGAGCAGCCTACAATTAGATAACGGCATAACATAAACATCAATTATAATAGGCATTGAACTATAAATCATTCATATTTACCACACACAGATCAAAAGTTAGCACCTTCACAGCATAATTTACTATTAACAAAGTAACTAGACAGCAAAATATGCTCATAATGAAGAAATCCTAAATCCTCAAAAATAGATCATGCATGATTCGAAGTTGAAGATGAAATTCATTTAGTTGTGCAAAAGAAGACAACAGAGAGAAGACATCCCGATGGCTTTGCGTTAAGCGAGGGAGTGCAGAACCATTTATGGTCACGTTTACATATATTTACATCAAATATATAGTATATATATATAACACAATGGTAAGAGCTCTGCCTTTAATAGTTTACTCTGTGAGACCCTGCGACCCGTGCTCGCCGCCGACGAGAGCCTCCGCCTCCGTTAGCGGCGAGAGCATCCGCCCGATGGAGCATCCGCAGTGGGAGTTTCCCTGCTCGGCGGCCATCCCTGCTCGGCAGTCTCCAGTGGAATTTCCGCGCCCCTGTGACTTGGATCCAGCTCCTCTCCGCCAGCCCATGGCGAGCCATAGTGCTCCCCGCCGGATCTCGCCGCACACCCCCATGGCTGGGCCCCGGGCTCGTCCCGCACCGTCATGGCCGGACTGGATTCGTGGTAGAAAGGCCACGGAGGAGCCCCTGCTCCATCGCGCGAGAGAAGGAGAAGGCACGTCGTCCGCAGCTTCCGTCGTCCGCCCGTCTGGCCCGAATCAATCTGCGGCCTCCATCTTCCGTCACCGCCGGCGCCGCCGTTGGCTCCTACACCCGCCCTCCCTGTGGACTGGCCCGGGGGGCGCCTCTTGGTGTGTTTCTGCTCTGCTCGGTGGTGTCAGACGTGCCCTGTTCTTCTCTGCACTGCTGTTGCTCGGTGCTGCTCTGCTCTACTCTACTCGGTGCACCTCTTCCCTGCTACTGCTTGGTGCTGATATGCTACTCGGTGCTGCTCTTCTGCTCGGTGCTGCTCTTCTCTACTGCTGCTTGGTGCTGATCTGCTGCTACTGAGATCCCTGGAGTTGAGCTCCCTTCCATGGCTCGGCAGGTTTGCTCCCCTGGTGCCCTCCTCGAACTTGAGCAAGATCCTGCTCTTGCAGAATTAGTCGATGACTGGGATTTCTCTCCGGGCAAGAGATTCCAAGATGAAGTCCTTCACAAGTTCTGTTCTTCGGTACATCATCCATCATCGTCTCCGGATGGCTCCTTCTTCATGCTTGTGGTTTTCCGAAGATATCTCTTTCGTTTGACTGAAAAGTCAGTTGCTATGGCTCTTCACTGTTGTCTGGGTGGCTCACCTGCTGGATTTCATGTTTCCTACGTGCAAGATCGGCATTTCCGCTTCAGTGTTGCCTCGAAGCATGTGGGTTTGTTGGTTCGTTCTCTTAAGAGGATTACTACTGATCACTTTGACATCTATTTCCACATGTGGCGTGATGGAGGGGAAAACTGGGAACTCGAGCAGAAAAAATGGGAAAAAAAAGAGAAGGGCACTTGGTCGACTGTGATCAACCGTAAAAAACAAAGGCAAGAATTCTACCAAAAGGGTTTCTTTTCATAGAAAGCTTGTCCAAGACTCTCTGGTTCATAAATCTCGTCCCACGGAGCTACCTTCAGTGATCAAGATTGGTGCTATTTTCTGCCCTCTTTCGAGGGATTCCTCCAAAATTTTTAGGAAATTTTCAGTCTGTTCAGATTATGAAAGAGGTTTCAGTTCTATTGCTAATCAAGTGCGGGATGCTGCTAGTGTTAATCATGGGGTTCATAGTGATGCTCCTGTTGAGTATGCCTACTCATCAACAGCTAGGGTATATGATGCCCCAACCCAGGATGAACACTTCAATTTTTTCCCAAATCATACAACCCGCCTTTGTTTCAGATGCCTAAGTTCAGCTCATCTTGTTAAACATTGTCGAGAGGAGACTCGCTGTATCTACTGCTTCAATTATGGTCATCGGGCACGTTACTGTGCCAAGAAAAAATTAGACCTCAAGCGCAAATGGACCATTAAGCCTAACAAACACCCCTCGAGTGAAGAGAATGGTGGAGAAGGGAGAACAAATTATATTCAATGGTCCCTTGGGCCTAATGCACCTAATGATGTTGTGCCTTCTATGCTCGGCTCCCATGATTTGACTACATGTATTCTCTCTAGTATCCAAGAGGTTATGGAAGAAGATGAAGGTTTCACTGCGATAGTTGATGCTACTTCACCCCCTGCTGCCCCTGTCCTTCTCCAGTTTGGGCAAGATAATGAAAGAGAAATCTCTATTGATGAGGAGCCTGATCAGCAAGAATTCTTAGTGGTTCAACAGACTAGAATCCAGGAAGCTGATCAGCGGCAGGTCACTGATCCTACAGCCGTGACTATCACAACGGGAAGCAACATTAACTGGCTGCCAAAGGATCAAAAGGACATTTATCAATGGAAAAACATTTCAAAATTCCTAGCTGATGGACTAAGGCAACTAGTGGTCAACCAAAGCAATGATCGCTTTTCCAAGATAATGGGAAACCTCAACACTCCAAACTCCCTCATCCACATTGACCTTGCTGCACTTGGGATCACATCCCTCAGTATCGCTGTCAACAGCCCTGATCAGAGTGATGCTTCACTGTTTACCCCTACTATGAGCACTCAATTGATGCTGCAAAACTCTGATGATGCTCAGATCCGCCCAAATCTGCAAGCTCCAACAACATACTGTATGGAGAAAGGTGCTCAAATCACCAAGGTTTACTACAGAAGAAGGTTCAAAAGCAAGAGTGGTACCTACAATAAGCAAGCTGTTGAGATGATAAACCCAACTGGCCTCGAGATTGTTCCCTGGGAACCAGTGAAAGCTGTTCTGGCTCTACAGTGGTGGCCTGTTGTCCTCGCAGCTAGGAGCAGAGCACAAAAACAGCAAACCACACCTATCAGGACTATTAGTGAGGAAGACACTGTCAACAATCCGGTGCACACCATCAGTAGCTCTATTGCTGTGGGCTTTACTGATTCTGGCCTATCTTCTTTTGAAATTCAAATGGAAGATGTCCAGCCCATCCAAACTGTAGTGAAAAACTCTGCTACTACAACTTCCAGATCAAAGAGGAAAAACATGGCCCTGCCTGAATCAGTCTCCAACAAAGATGCCCGAACCCCCCTAACACAAAGAGCTGTTCGTCGTAGCCCCAGGCTGCTACAGGGTAATGAAGGGTTCTGTCCTGTCAGGATTGACAAAGAACCATCCAAGAGAAGCAAAAACGGGGTTGTGCAGATAAATCAAGAAACAGGTGAAGCTGGCCCTATCTCCATGGAAGTACTACAAGGCTGGGGAATCAAATGTGGTGTTGATCCTAGTGATCTCGCTGAAGACGTGCTCATGCAGGAGCCCCACCCAAACCTTCCTGATGCTCCTAGTGACATCAGTTCATCCCCTCAATCTTTATTGGGTTATCAATGAATACACGTAATTGGCACATCCTTTGTTGGAATATCCGTGGTATAAATGCTCAAACGAAGTGGGATGCTATTCGAAATAAGATTGAAGAGAGTACTTGTTCAATAATTTGTCTCCAAGAAACAAAACGTGAGCATTTTGATGCTTCTTATATAAAGAACTTTGCTCCTAGGCGCTTTGACAAATTTGATTTTATCCCATCTATTGGTGCCTCGGGTGGTATATTGGTTGTCTGGAACAGTTCAGTTTTTCATGCACAGATCCTTGACAAACAGCAATTTGGTATCACCTTCAGTTTCACCTCTGTGCACAATGGTGACACCTGGAACCTGACCACAGTCTATGGACCTTGCTCAGAACCTGCTAGAACAAATTTTATCAATTGGTTTCGGGGCCATCAGATAGATGACACAGTCAACTGGATCTTCTTGGATCTTCTTGGGAGATTTCAATTTCTACAGGTCACTGAATAACAGAAATAGACCAGGTGGAAACCTTGATGACACTATTATCTTTAATGATGCAATTGGCCATCTAGGCCTGATTGAACTTCCTCTCAAAGGCAGAGCCTTCACATGGTCTAATATGCAAGCTGAACCACTACTTGAGCAACTAGATTGGTTCTTCACATCTCCCAACTGGACTATTGATTTCCCAAACACAGAGGTCCTGCCCCTAGCCAGAATCACCTCAGATCATTTGCCTTGTCAGATTGTCATAAGCACCAGTATCCCTCAAGCAAATATCTTCAGATTTGAAAATTACTGGGCTGAAATGGAAGATTTTACTAGCACTGTTCAAGAATCTTGGACCTCAACTAGGCAATGCACAGATGCAGCTCGAAATATCTCAGCTAAATTCAAGGCTCTACGATATAGCTTAAAAGCTTGGAGTAAGAACATATCCAATCTGAGGCTATGCATTACCAATTGCAATACAGTCATTAGCTTCCTAGATGAATTAGAAGATAGAAGAGGCCTCTTCAATACTGAAGCTAATCTCAGATCTATAGTAAAGCAACAGCTACAGACTTTGCTTCATTTCAGAAATCTATATTGGAGGAATAGATATACAGTCAACAGAATCAAATATGGAGATGAATGTACTAAATTCTTCCATGCCATGGCCACTATTTCTTACAGAAGAAATTATATAACTCAACTCAAGAATGAACAAGAAGAATGGATTCAGGACCATGCAAGGAAAGCAGCTATGCTATGGACCTCCTTCAAAAACAGAATGGGTATGACATCATCTCCAATTATGCAATTTGACTTGGCAAGCCTTATAAACCCAGTGGATGATCTAGAAAGCTTGGCCAACCCTTTTACCACTGATGAAGTGGACAGAATTGTGAGGCATATGCCAAATGATAAGGCACCTGGCCCTGATGGGTTCAATGGACTATTCCTCAAGAAATGCTGGCAACTAATAAAAGGAGATTTCTATAGACTGTGTTCTGATTTCTACCAAGGGCAGGCCAACCTTGAATGTATAAACACCTCATACATAACTCTGGTTCCTAAAAAAGACTCACCTGAGACAATCAATGACTTCAGGCCAATATCCCTCATGAATATATCTCTCAAGCTTATAACAAAAGTACTGGCAGACAGGCTTCAACTTGTCATCTTAAGGTTGGTTCATAAAAACCAATATGGTTTCATTAGATCCAGAACAATACAAGATTGTCTGGCTTGGAGCTATGAGTACATACATCAGTGCCATCAATCTAAAAGAGAAATTGTCATACTCAAACTTGACTTTGAGAAGGCTTTCGACACAGTAGAGCATTCTACCATAATTGAGATGATGTCACATCTAGGCCTTCCGAACAGATGGATTGGTTGGGTAAAAATCAATTTTGTCATCAGGTTCATCAGCAGTCCTTCTTAATGGGATACCAGGAAATTCTTCAAATGCAGAAGGGGTGCGTCAGGGAGATCCACTCTCCCACTCCTCTTTGTTCTAGCTGCCGAACTATTGCAGGTCATCATAAATAATGCTGCCAACATGAATCAGTTGATAAAGCCTATCCCAAAACCCACAGATGACTTCCCTATCGTACAATATGCCGACGACACATTGTTACTGCTACAAGCTGATGACAGACAGCTGGTTTTCTTAAAAAATCTACTGCACAATTTTGCTGACTCCACAGGGCTTAGAGTGAATTTCACCAAGTCACAGATGTACCCCATCAATGTTGATCATGCCAAGATGCAGACCCTAGCAGCTGCCTTTGGTTGTGACATAGGCTCCATGCCTTTTACATATTTGGGCTTACCCATGGGTACTACAAAGCCTACAATAGAGGATTTTACTCCTATGATGGACAGAATTGAAAGAAGATTATCAGCATGTTCAGTATGGTTATCTTACAGTGGAAGGCTGGAAATGATCAACTCAACAATAACACCGATCACTACCTATGCTATGTGTACGGTTAAACTACCTAAGAGTGTAATAGAAAACACTTATAGAGCCATGAAACAATGTCTATGGCGTGGGAATTCAACAGCTAGAAGAGGTGGAAATCTTGTTGCATGGCCAGTAGTAATGCAGCCGAAAGAAAAAGGGAGACTAGGAATCTTGAACCTCAGATTGCAAAATGATGCATTGCTCATGAAACAGTTGAATAAATTCTATAACCATGAAGATGTTCCATGGGTACAGCTGATATGGGATAAATATTATGATAATAAAGTACCCCATGCAACCAGGGAAGTCGGGTCGTTCTGGTGGAAGGATATCCTCAGACTCAATGTTCTCTATAGACAAGTTACAAAGTGTATGATTGGTGATGGCTCTACGGTATGCTTCTGGAATGATAACTGGCTAGGGGAGAATCTATCCCATAAATACCCAAGGCTTGCATCCTTTGCCACTAATGATGATATCTCAGTCAAGTTAGTCATGCAAGCTGATGATTTGGACACATTATTCTTCCTGCCCCTCTCAGCCCAAGCACTAGAAGAAATGGAAGCATTACAGGAGCAGCTTATGAATACAGCTTATGATCAGGATGCTGTGGACCGATGGACTCCAACCTGGGGTAATAAATACTCCTCACAAAGGTTTTATAAATTTGCTTTCCAATCTGTGGAAGCCCATCCTATCTTTAAGATTATTTGGAAGTCAAAATGTATCCCACGTATCAGAAATTTTGCATGGCTAATACTTGTTGATCGACTGAATACAAAGACAATGCTACAAAGAAGACACTTCAATGTTCCAGAGGGCACTACATGCGTCATGTGTACCACAGGTGAGCAAGAAACCATAGAGCACCTGTTCTTTGATTGCCCGTTTGCTCTGCAGTGCTGGAACAGAATTGGCATCACCTGGGATTCCACTCAACATCTGTTCGACCGTCTCCTGGAAGCTAGAACCAGCCACAACATACCTTGTTTCACTGAGGTGGCTCTCACAGCAGCTTGGGAGCTGTGGAAAGTTCGCAATGACAAAGTCTTCCAAAGACATGATCCAACGATGCAGCAGTGGTTTTTAAATTTTAAAAAGTCAATGTCTACTCCAGTCTGTTAGATTAAAAGTTGAACTTCGGTCAGCATTTTGCGTTTGGTTAGATGCCTTTAGTTAATTTCGTTTGTAAGACTTCTTCCTTGTTTTAAATTTTAATGAAAAAATGGCCGCCACTGTGGGGTTCTCCCCCACAGTTTTTGTTGTCAAAAAAAAAAAAAAAAAAAAAAAAAAGAGCTCTGCCTTTTGATTCAGAAGAAACAGAATTGACCCAGATTAAAGGAAAACCAGGGCTAAACCCTCACATCGCACAGTTTATAAAAGGAAAACTGGCCAAAACCTAAACATGACAACCCAGATGACTAACCCTGAGCAACCCACCTACACTAAAACAACCCGAAGGAGCCCACTGCACGTCATCGTTGTTGAGCGTATCACACGAAAGCAATAAGTAGCTCCGACTTCCCAAGGCGAACATCAGCGAAGCCCAAACACGCCACCACCTACTCACAACAAGCCCCGACTTCCAAAGAAAGTGAACACAATGTGTCATCGTTGCCAAGCTTTGTTGCACCCCCACAACGAAAGCAGCTCCGACTATGGTACTGATCCACCCTAGGTGAGCAAAAGACATGCAGCAAGCAAGTAGTGAACCCAAAAGAGCCCAACCTTGTCGAAACCTGGGGCTTACAGACAAGAAGTAAATGTCCCATGCAGACCAACATTCACAGCAGCACATGATCTAGGCGACTCCTTCAGGAAGACGCCCCATCACCTGCCTAGGGACGTGGAGTTTCCTCAGAAGAAACCACAGGGGGTAAGGGGAGACGCCTGGACAACTCTTCCAAGAAAGGGAACAACACCCCAAAGGTGTTGGAGCGGCTGGTCAAGCTAATGCTAGCCAAGGCTTTCGCCAACACACCTCTCACCATCATGTGCAATCAACGCAGCTGCTTCCAAAGCTCTAGGGAAGTTGCTTGTCATCCAACACCGCACGCAGCTCCCAAGCTAACGAGCCGTTGAAGTTGAAAAGGCCAGCCATGGCGGGCTTGTGCCCTAGCAAGACTGCCCATAGATGAACCACGCAGATGTCTCCACCGACACAAGCCTAAGCAGGTTCACACCTCCTATGTCCTGGTCGCAGGCTTGGCGCTCGCTCGCCTCACCAATGAGCACCCATCCCTAGTGGCCATACCCACCCCCACACGCGGTTACTGCTGCAACCACCTCGCTGTCACATGTCCCACTCCACACCCGCTATGGGCCACATGCTGCCGCCAAGACGAAATTGACAGAGCGCCGGAGCCAAGAAGCACCTAGCCTAGCCATGCTCGAAGACGGCCAGAGGCACAAGGGCCACTGCCCTCCGCAGATCCACCCTTCCGCACCTAGGAGATGCCCGATCCAACTACAATGGGCGGTGGATCTAGGCACTACCTACCAGAGCCAAGCGAAGGGGGTGAGGGGACAGCTGCACCGCCACCGCGTGGCCGCCATAGGACCAACCGAGCAGGTCTGCCCCGAGATTAGCGGATCCAAGATCCAGATGCCCGCCGGGAGGAGCAGCTTCACAATACTAGCACTGCATGGTTGATCAGGTCATGTAGGCACATGTAGGCACATGGATGACTAAATGTTCAACTAGCCTCGATCATACGATCTGATAACATTGATGATGAAGATTTCCATGTTAGGCTACAGTTTTGAAGAAAGACAGCAAAAAAAAAATGCCTGACAAAACTGATGAAAGAAAATATAACTTGGATTACGAACTTCAATTTTCAAATATGGTAAATGAACTACAATGCTAAGTTGAACTCCTGTGGGTTAGTAATGTTGTTTCTCACACTAATAAAGCATCCCTTCATTTAAGTATATAAAATTAGGAGAAATAAATATCTTACTTGAAGCCAATCAGCTACCGCAGAAAATGTTGGGCATAGTAGCACTCATACCAATTATCTGCAACCCATGAGTTGCCATCTTCCCACTGCTAGAGCCTGAAATTTCTCCGCTAGATGACTGTGAAGTCCCTTCACCAGCAGCATATCGTAGCTTTGTTAGCATCAGCTCTAAAAGATACCCTCTGTGTTGGTCACCAACCTATAATGTAATTGCATAATTGGAGATCTTAACAAGTTTAAACTATATATACATCATGTTCGACAAATTATGTCAAATGACAAAGGAAGAAAGGACCAACTCAGGGGCATGGGGAAAGGAAAATAAAAACAGGTAAAGATGCAACGCTAGATGCTTCCTTAACTAGAGGCTGGTGGATAGTAATACTGTCATAGAGCTTTAGCCGAATGGCGAGCTGGGAGGCTATTGGTCCTGCGCCCAATATTACAAATCTATGAGGGAAGCCCTGAGGAACATCGAATGCTTCATATTTGATTTTCATTTGCTAAGGCATAAGTATGCAACCAGAAATCATGACCAATGGTACTTTTCTTTGTTGTTACAAATTTATATTAATGATTATGACCAAACAATATGGACACTCAGTAAAGTAACACATAAGATTACTAGATAGTAAGATAAGATGGGTGATGACTGATGACTAACCATCCCAAACCTTGAACAAAAATGAACACCCCAAAAAAAAAAAAGTGATGCAGTAGGGATAAAGGTACAACACTTGGACTAGATCGATGGCCGTAGGCGTTGGGCCAAATTCATTCCCAACCGGCCCAGGCGCAAAGAAGAGGGTAGGCAAAATCCAATTTAAGTTCTGATTGATCATTGACGTATATAGTACACCATACATCTATACCAGAATCTGTAGTGCTCTTGGTTAGCTATGAATTAAAAAAAAAAAAAAAAAAAAAAAACTCTACTACTTACAATGCTTGTACGTCATTTCTTTTTCTTGAACATGCAAGAGAGTTGTGTATTATATTATAGGATTATAATTGAAGAAGAGAGTCATACAAAACGCATACACACTACTCTGAGATCCAAGATATTACCAGATCTGCAGTGCTCCAAATGTTTCATAAAACAAATCCAATTCCACAATGCACACTGGCCAAGGGGCACTAATAGCTAACAGCAGGCCAACAAATATCCTCATTAAATTAAACAGCAATAATCTACTTGAGACGCTATTAAAAGAGGGTGAAGAATATAAATATTACAATAATTACATTAGTATTCCCAATGCTGCCACAAACCTAGATTGCTGAAATGACAGTTCCCAAGGCAATGGACTGAATAGATGTGGTACGAATAACCATGAAAGTACCAACAACAAAAAGGTTTAAAGCAAAGAGATGATGTTCTGAGTAGCACTTCGGTTTTAGACAAGCTTACCATATGAAGTTCATCTATGACAATTACACCAAGTTCAGAGAGGCGGCCATCCTCCAACAACTTGTTTACCAAAGAGTTTGCCTTCTCTATGGTACATACAGCAACTGCAGTATCTTTAGGAAGTGAGCCTCCCCCTGGTTCCCGTAGAAAGCTACGGACATGCCTACCCAGTGGCTCAAGAAGTTGTTCAAGATGTTCAGCCTGCAAAAGATAAATGAATAGTGGAACACAAGTATGTTTCAGACCATTCCAAAGCTGTACAAATATGTAAAAAACCTTTTCAGCACATATTGACACATAGGGAAGGACAAGAATTGCCATATTCCCACTTGACAGTATCCGCCTCAACATCAGAACTTCAGCAACGAAACTTTTACCAGCACTGCAAATTTAACAACAAAAAAGATACACAAAAGATTAGATAGAAGAGAAACTTGGAAAAATAAAACAGTAGGCATCTGAGAATGTGAAGCATGCAGGTATGTCCACGTATGACACGAAAAGATCTGCAAGCACCTCGTGGATGCACAATACACAAGATTTCTTTTGTCCAAGACACCTTCCACAAGTAAACATTCAACCTGCAATGGACATGGGAACATAGCCCAAAGAATAATGAATACGAGTTGCATGCAAAGATTACATTTAAAGAAAGGAACAATCTTATTTTTCATCATATCATCTTGAAAACTTATTTATTTACGAACTCCCTGATACTTGATGATAAAAATGGAGGACAATGCTGAACAAATCACAGATACAGCTGAGTTGAAAAAACTTTGTACCCAACATTTTAATTTGGTTCAATCAAAGCAGCCAACCATAGACTAACTCACGAAGTAGAATAGAATCAATGTTTTCAGGTCGTCCGATTAATCGCAACTAGTCATCCTTATCAATCAGGAGGTCTGACTCGATTAGCTCGACCAGAAAGCTGGTCATGCGATTAGTCGTCCGACTAGGACAGGGATGACCAGTTTGGTTACTCTGTGTGGCTGCTATGGTCTGCTAAATGTTAGTAATTTGCTACTGCAGCAGTGCTGCTGCTAAAGTGTGTCAAGATCAAGACTAATGCAGTCTTGATGCTTGCTTTATTGGTTATGCCTCTTTCAGCCTATCCTATGCTGGTTACTCCTCTTTCAGCCTATCCTATGCTTACGTTTAAGCAGCGCTGCTAAATGTTTGGTTACTCCTCTTTCAGCCTATCCTATGCAACCGAACGGCATATATTAGAAGAAACAAAATACAACTCCAAGAACCAGACCACATCTGGCCTGACCAACATAAGCGCGTCACACAAGGACCTACACCCTAGGTCCAAAAACATGGCCTCGAGGATGGCTGCCAACTGACACTGGCTATTCAATCATGAAAAATGGCTCTTAGCAAGCGGAGTCCTGACCAGCCATAAGAAACACACAGGAGCAACATGGACCCACCTGTCATTGGGTGGAAGGGGGCGACAAGAAGAAGAAGCACTATTTGTGTAATATTAGGTAGCTATTTGTGTGATTTTACTTGGCTCCAATTCAAATCTTGCACTAGCCTAAATTAGGTCATGTCAGAGTTTCTTTGATGGCCAAATTTTGGCTTATCACAGCAGGGGCACAAACCAAACCGGGCTTCAGACAGATCTAAGACAGCACTACAGTATTCGAGAAAAAGAAGCAAAAAACATTAAAAAAGGTGGAAAAATAAAATGTGGTGGTAGCAATACAAAATAACTTTTCATATGAATCCGTTACCATATAATTGGCATCTACACCACTTGACATACTAAGTACTTGTTTCGGAGACATATTTATGATGGCACAAATACTAAAGAAGCTTAGCTTAGGAGAAAAAATAATTGGTAAGTCTACTAGTAGAGAGTGCAGCAGTAGCTTGCAACGCTTGGCAGGAGAAATTTTCCAACACAGGCAAAAATGGTCAGGTGAAAGAAAGCTAGCTGCCAGAAATTTATTAAAAAGATAATTAGGGAAATGAATCCTAACCTGCCAAGGGTACAGCTCTGAAATGCCTTTTTTCATGTATATAGCACAAAGTTCAGGAGGAAGCCAACTTGATAGCTTTGAGTGATCCTTCAGAGGGATGGAGCTAGTAGGTGTGCTAGCTTCCACTTCCTGAGAAGCAAATTTATTCTTGGAATCTATATCGATCCAAGTCTTGCAATTATTTGAATATGCAGCAACTGATTTATTTTCATTGTGGGTTGGCTGATTGAGATCTCTCCTAATAAGATGAGAGTCCCTTTCACCCTCTAGAGTTGGGTGAACCTTCCCTTCAATTGTTGACTTGAATACACCCTGACATCTCATGGCCGCAGAATCAGTGTGCAAATTATTAGCACTTTTCTTCATCACATCCACAGGGTCTATGAGATTTTCCTTTCCTAGAAGGCCACTATCTTTCAATGGAACATGGTCTGCTTGTGCATTACAAGCATTATAGCTGCCTTTTGCTTCAAATTTTGAACCTGAAACTTTAATATCATCCTCATGAAAGAAATCCAGCTGCTTCACAGGCAAAGGAGAGTTATTTATATGGTGACTGTTTACTGCCGGTGATTCAACTTTATTTGACAACTTCTCCATATGATGTGTATCATTGCTGCCTACTGTATCTTGGCAGTCAAGTTCATCCCTTCCTGATCTACGAAGAGTCTTAGAGCATACTGCTACTGGACAAGATGACTTGTCTTCTGCTGCATCAAATTCAGACCTTCCACGGACCTTAACAGCCTGGGCAGATATCCCGTTAGCGAGTTCAATTGCTGCATTCCAGAACTCCTCCCCAGGTGAATTAAGGGAATTCCTCGATACAGACTTTAGGGTTTCCACAGGGGCTTGAGAAAACCCAACTTTTCTCTGTGCAGTACTTGGGGTAAAGCTACATCTTTGCAAGGCTGAAAACCCAACACAACCCACCTGTTCCCCCTCAACAGGTTCCTGCTAAAAAGGACATAATGAGACGTTCAAAAATAGAAAAATAAAGAAACGGTTCCAGATTTGACTTGTTCAGGCATAAACCTCCACAGCCTCTGAGCCACCATGGTGATTGATGCATTGCTTCATGGAAGCCACATTATCATCTAACTTCTGCAAAGAACCAAACTAAGAGTTGAAACTCATGAAATCACTTGTTATACGATGACGCTAAGGATGGACAGATGGTGTATCTTGGTCCAACCTTTAGAGCTTCCAAGCCACCACAATGGGCAACTTCGCTGCTTCTTGACATGATAATCATTGTCACAAGGAACCAAGAATGACTGGGTCGCACTCCTTTCTGCCTCATCCCGCACTGCTCACTGTAATCACAGTCACCACTCAGAGGCAGGATAGCACTGGAACAACAAGATTGCACCCGTAATTTGCAAAAGAACAGTTCTTGGCACCAATACTAAAACTCCCTTAAGTCTCACACTGAGCGCTCACCTGCAGGAATTGGACAAGAAGTCCACCGTGCTCCTCCTGAGATCAAAGTCTGCCCCGTCGCCTGCCACCCCCACCATCGAGCCGAGGAACCGACATCGACATCCATTGCGCCATGAGGCTCGCGCTGGCTCCCGGGCTCCCACCACTAGGCGAGCCCACGGAACGGTCAATGCCGCCGCCGCGGCACGGGTGGAAGGCGAACGGACGAGGTACCCCTCCAGGGGACCCTTGGCGCCACCGGGGCTCCCTTTGATGTGTCCCGTCGTGGTGGCTCGTCCTTTGCGCGACGAGGGCCTCCCGCTTCTTGGCCGGGAAGAACTACGTATAGTGGAGACGGATAGCGGGGAGAATCAGCGCCTGGAGGCGAGGAGGCGAATGGGCGAGGAACTAGGTTAGGGTTTTACCTGGTCGATTTGGGGGCGAGACGAGCCCGACGCCATTGTTGCGAGGCAAAATTCCGGAAAGCTGTTTCGTTTCTTTTGAAACGGTGGGGAATAGCATAGGCGCGGAGCGGCGGAGGGAAATTGGGCGAAAAAATTTGGTCGAGTAGAAGCGGCGCTCGTCGAGTTGCCCTCGTGTTTCGCTCTTAGATGGGGAAAAATTTAAATTTTTGGCATAGTACAAGGGCGCTCGTGGAGTTGCGCCCGCTATCCCAAAAAAGTAGGGGGAGGTGTGTCGCGCCACGGGGAGTGAAGGCGGACTCAAGAAGACGGTGATTCCTAAAGCGAAGGTGTATTTCGCTATTTACGTTTTGTAATAGCTATGACGAGTGGGTCCCTTTGACTAGAACCCCTTTCCCTTTTATACCGCATCGCGGTCATCTTGTAAGACAAGTTAAATTTGTTAATCGAAAACCCGAAGGAGACAGAGGTGTCCTCTCGCCTCGTTGGCGTCGCCTCATCATCTATGTGTCTCACGTCTCCGCGATCGCCGAACGGCCAAAGGGTGTTACAAAGGTATCAAAGCCCATCGGTCCCTCGGCTCTATCCGCTACCTGTCTCGCCGCCGACCGCATCTTCGTCGCCGCGACAACCCGACCGCGAGCTCATCCTCCACTACTCGGGTGTCGGATCATCCCATACCCACCCTTCCCATCCCCGACTTCCTTGCGATTTCACGAGTCTAGGGTTTTACTGCGTTCTTTCGAGTCGATCTAGGTCATAATTTGGTTGGGCGAGGCTCTCCCTGGTCACGCCCTTGAGGTGTTCGACCCGGGGATCGAGAGGTCCCTCCTTTGGGTTGACTGATCGATCCTTGTGTCGGTTTTTCGTCAGATTCCTTCCACAAATATCACATAGCGATCCGCCACCAATTCTCACTTGTCAAGTTCATGTAGCTCGCGATTACCACGGTTGCTTTTCGATTTGATTCAATCGATGAACAATGAGTTCATCCGGGATCCTTAGAACGCTGAATACAAATGGCTCGGTAGGGTTCACCGGCGGGGCGTGTGGTCTCGAGTAATCCGCGCATGTCTAGTTGAAGATACCATAAATCCGACCACACCGGATCGCGTACTGACGTTTTGCTTGCTTATCATTTGGTTCATCGATTTCATCTCCAATTGCATCTCGATCATTGGTTGATCTCACGGCTAGGGTTGTCGACGCAGTACTCACATAAAAAATTCGGCCCGTTGGGTGATCCCATTGGCGTGTGGTGGCGTTCTTTAGACCTGTGGATTGATCGCAGAGAGAGGGTTGCGAGACGAGTTCTCATGTAAAATTCGTATCTGAGGGGAGGTGGCGGCGGACGGGGCGGGACATCCCATCCATCCCCCTATGAACTTGGTGATAGGAGGTTCAGCGTGAGGGGAAGGAGAGGCGGCGCTATCGCTAGTCGCGGCTGCGAAGGTGATGTGTCACGCGGTGTGTTCGTTCGAATAGAAACAGAACAAATCGAACCGATACCCCCCCGTAATGGATGGCAAAGATGGGTAATTTCCACCCAACTCAGTGACTTGTTACAAAACTTGTGTTTGCAAAGTACCCCTAAGCTACTCCGTGGAATTGGTGGAGTTTGGAGCTAGATCCAAGTTTTTGGTGTATCCGAGTTTCGAGTCGGGTGTTTGGCTAGAAAAACTTGAAGTGGAGTTGTTTTTTTATCCAAGTTTTGGAGCCAAACACGTCCTAAGTTTTCAACAATCTTGTTTGACCATTTATCTTATTCAAACTTTTTATATAAAATTTATTTTTTATTTATGACATACTTTATCACTAGAGACACTTTAATAACGATTTATTTATTTTCTAATTTGCATAAAATTTTTTGAATAAGACGAACCGTCAAACATGATGTGTGGAAACCTAAAACGATACTTTTTTGGGACGGAGGGAGTACAAATTTGTCACCTTAGAACTTATTCATTTTGGTCAGATTGGCTTCATTAGGGTGGATTGATTTGGCCTAGTTTTCAATCCGGTTCATGCTAAAATTATCGTTCATTTAAGAAATGGTTTCAGGCAGATTGATCTAGCCTAGTTTGAACCTGTCCATTTTGTATAAAAAAGACCCGGATTTGTTCCGCACCTCTTGAGGTCCGGGACGGAAACGATTGGATGAATCGGATTGAGTGACACATGTGGATGTACTCAAACCGGGTCTAGAAGTAATCCACACCGGAATTCAATCCGGCCAAAACGAACAAGGCATTAATGTGTGTGTTCTTGGCCGGTAACATTGTCTCTAAATATGTGTCATTCTAGAATGGTAGGCCTATTAACGCGGCTCGTGTAGGCTCCCGCCACGTCAATCGCTTGGTGTCGGCAGCAGCCTTTGCCTTCCTCGGTTTCCCCACTAAAAAATTTGTCACGCACTCTCCTCTGTCACTTAATGTATATCGTTCTCAACCGGTCCCTAAATATGTGTCGATTCGGAATACCAGGCCTATTGCCGCGGCTCGTCGCGTGCTCCCACCTCGTCAATCGCTCGGTGCTAGTAGCAACCTTTGCCTTCCTCGCCCCCACCCCCCCACCCACACACACACCTCCATTGGCGTAAAAGTGTTTATGTGTGGCATGTATCCAACTTTCAGTCTATGTCTATCCATTTGCTTTGTAGGGTTTGTCTCCTTGTTTTGCTAGCTGCCTTGGTTCCTGGCCAAAAGCTAGAACGATACACGATAAGGAGAAAGGAAGTAAACAATTTAAATCTATACCTTTTACCACTTTCGAATACGTGACACACCTACTCACCCTACAACGCCGAGAAGGTGTGAGGAATGGTTGCCTTGCCTCCCTCTTGCGAGGTGGTCCCATCGGCCCTCTCTTCCATCCCTGGCCGACAAGTGGACCTCACCTGTCGCGTCCACCCTAACCTCCAACTAGCCCCCTTCTCTTCCTTCTATCTATGGCAGTTGTCCTAGATCTCCCGCCATGTGCACCTGTGCGGTGAGCCCCGACGCCGCCGACGGTCACCCATGGTCCGCGCACACGAGCTCAGTGGCCACGTGTGCCCCGCCCTATGATTAGCAGTCATGTGCTTCTTCTTTGGTAGCGGTACACATGCTTCTTCCCCAGCGCCCGGTCCTCACAATTGCGCAACATCTCCTCCAACTCACACTGACATGACGGTAACACGGAACTTTCTGGGCGGACTGCCGGCAGAGAGAGCCTTTCTTGTTTTTCTTGTAGTGTTCATCTTCTTTCTTCCTCTCGATCTCCTCCAGTTCGTGATCCCTCCATCCTCCCTATCCTAGATCGATAGCTACTCCTTTGATCTATCAATCTATCTATTTCTTTTTTTAGCTGTTTCCTTCTCCTTCCGTAGAAGTTCTTCTTCAATCAAAGTCCCATCGTTGTTGGTACTGTACCTGACCTTCGCCGCCGCCAGCCATCTACATTCAATCCGCCACCCACCGGGCGCCTTCTCTTCGTCGCTGACTGCCATCCACCTCCCTTAGTTTGCCACTGCCATTCCCTCCCGAGTTGGAGGCAGCTAGCAGCCTGTACAGTTCCGTTGAAAAAAAAAAAAGTCCGTGTTGTATCCCTATTGCTTCTCGCTGGCGGCCTGAGTGCTGGCCGCTTGCCGCGTCGTGCTGCGTGAGCTACTGTGGTTCCGCCCGATTGGTGTCTGATTCTCCTGGTTGGGTGCTTTGCTTTGCGTGCGAGTGTTGGTGCTCATTGCTGCCTTGCAAGCAAGCTAGCAAGCTCCAGGAAGTAGTAGTGTTCTGATTCATTCTTCTTCCAAACTGCGCCGATTGGTGTCTGATCTGCCTGCCTATCGCTTTGTCTGCCTCCCACGCTCGCACTTCTCCGCCCCACCAGCCTGTCAACGCTTCGCCCGCTACTGACGCTCACTTTGCCACGCAGCCAGCTGCCTGCCATCGCTCCGCCTGCTTGCATTCCGTCTAATGCTCGCCCATCTCCTGCTGAGGGCCATCAGATTCTTCATTAGATTCGGTCAAAAAAGACTCTTCATCAGATTCTGGGTGACTGCTGGATAACCAATTTCTACCAAGCAATCACCGGGCAGAGGCGCCAGCCCTTAAGGCGCCACAGGATTAATGAACCTACTGGCCTGGAACTGTCAGGGGATCGGAGGGTCCCTTGATAGTCCCAAAATGAGTTATCTCTCCCGGGTCATGTCCACAACTAATGCTCAGGTGATCTTTATTTCTGAAACCCGCAACACTAGATTTTCTAAAAGTCAAATTATGAATAAACTCAATGTTGATGATGCTTTCATTGTTCCTGCTATCGGTCAATCTGGTGGTCTTTGGTTATTGCATAAGAGTAGTATCAACTTAGATGTCAAGGAGTCCTGTCACTACTATGTTTTTGCTTCATGATGTTGTAAACTCTGTGGACTTTGGTCTTATTTGTGTGTATGGTGATCCTGACCATGTCAGAACTACTTTTATTTGGAACTGTGTTTGTAATTTTATTCAGAACAAATTTGGATCTTCCTATGATATGTATGGGAGATTTTAATGAGATGCTGGACTGTAATGAAAAGTCTGGCCCCTGACCAGCAAATTCTAAAGCTATTTTGAATTTTTGTACTAATGTAAAAAGATGCGGCCTCATTGATTTGGGCTATCACAGCCCTGCCTACACTTGGACCAACAAGCGCTTCAGCTCCAATCCAACTTTTCAGAGGTTAGATAGATTCTTAGGGAATGCCGAATGGTTTTCTAAATATCCTAATACCAACGTATATCATTTACCTTTGATTAAGGGCGATCACTGCCCCATCTTGGCTGTCACTAACTCATCTCGCAGGCGTACAAAGAGAATCTTCAGGTTCGAAAACTGGTGGACACTGGAACACGACTACAGGAAGACAGCTAAGGAGAGTTGGTCAAGATCAGCAGGTAAGCCTTTTCACTTAAAAACTAATTACCTAGCTAAAGATCTTACTAGGTGGCAGAGGACCAAGCCCAATAATAGTAAAATTCTTGAAAGCTTAGAAGGTAAGATTTTGGATATTCAGAGTAAGCCTTTCGACCATCTCTCTGTCAATTATCAGAAACTTCTTATTAATCAGTATGAGTCTATCTTAGCCAAAGAAAATGAATATCATCGTCAAAGGTACAAAAAGAGTTGGGCTCTTTACGGGGATAGAAACACTTCCTTTTTTCATCAATCCATTGTGAAGCGTTGCAGGAAAAATTTTATTTCTCATTTCGTAAATCCAGATGGCTCCATGGCTATCACACAAGGGCAACTAGCCTTTACTGCTAATCAGTATTTCAGAGGTATTTTCAGGTGTGATGACCCGACAGTTACTAATGATGAAGATGGTGATCTAGAACCTTGTTTCTATCATGGTATACCTCAAGACACCTTTACAAACTCAACACCCGAAGAGGAAGAGGTGTGTTCCATCATCTTTAACATGCACAGTAATGCCTCTCCCGGACCAGATGGTCTAAATGCCCACTTCTACAAAACCGCTTGGGAGTTTATAGGCAAAGATGTCATGAATCTGGTAAGGTCCTTCTTTTTTTTTTTTTTTTTTTTTTAGATAATGTCTGGTAAGGTCCTTCTATAACTCCAATTCTCTCCCGCAGGAAATCAACAGCACCAGTATAGTCCTCATTCCCCAAAAAAGAAATCCTATTTCACCCATGGACTACAGACCCATTAGTTTATGCAATGTTGCTTACAAAATCATTTCCAAATCCTTGGCTAATAGGATCAAGCATCATCTCTCTCATATCATACACCCTTCCCAGTCAGCCTTTGTGCATGGCAGACACATTGCTAGCAACATCATTATAGCCCAGGAAATTGTGCATAGCTTTAATCTCAAATCCTGGAAGCAGAAAGCTTTTATGCTCAAGATTGACTTAGCCAAAGCTTTTGACAGAATTGAGTGGTCTTTCATTGTTAAAGCGCTTCAACGTCAAGGTTTCAATGCTTCTTTTACCAGCCTTGTTCACACTTGTATATCCACCACTACTGTCAATGTCCTCATCAATGGTGAGCCCACCCCTTCCTTTAGACCTAGAAGAGGAATTAGACAAGGATGTCCCCTCTCCCCCTACCTTTTCATTGTTGCAGTGAATGAGCTTTCTATCAGGCTTCAGCAGCATGCAGACCAGAATAATATCAAAGGCATCACTCTTGGCCCTGGCTGCCCCAACATCCATTCCTTGCTTTTCGCTGATGATTTGATCATTTGTGGGAGAGCTTCAAAAGAGGAGGCAGCTAAAATTGATGATTTACTAAAAAGGTTCTGCAAAGCTTCAGGACAGACCCCTAACCTAAACAAATCCTCTATCCTCTTTAGCAAGAATGTAGATCTCCTTTCTAAACAGGAAGTTAAAGAAATCTTTCCAGTGGCTGACCTCAAACCAAACACTATTTACCTTGGTCATCCACTCATTTTCAACCACAGCGACAGGAACAAAGCTTATGAGTTCATTCTTCAGAAATTCGAGGTAAGCTGAATACTATAAAAGCTAATAGGTTGAATCATGCTGGTAGACTTTGTTACATAAATTCGGTCCTCAACTCAATTCCCATTTACTACATGTCTACCATCCTTTTCTCCAAAAAATTCATTGCAAAAATAACTTCCATTATTAGTAGATTCTGGTGGTCAGGGTTAGAGAGGATAACTCTTCCTCCTCCTTTCATTTTAGATCATGGAATGATTTATGCAGGCCAAAAAAAGAAGGGGGGTTGGGAATCAGGAATTTACTCACAATTAACAGGAGTCTCATCCTTCATGCAGCCTGGAATATAGCCACAGGTAAACATCCTTTTCTCTCTTCCATTTTAAAATCTAAATATCATCCAAGCACAAGTTTCTGGAGCAGTAGCAATGGAAGATCCAACTCAGCTTTTTGGGGCTCTATTTTAAAGGTAAAGGATTTACTAGTCAATAATTGTACCATGCAAATTAATAATGGCAACTCCAGTATTTGGTCCTCTCCCTGGTGCTCTGTTTGGAAGGATATACATAGTCATGTTAAGCTGCCTGTTACTGCTACTCATTTGCCGCAATCTATAAAGGATCTCTGGACTAATGATGTTCATGACTGGAACTTTCAAATGATTAACAGCATCTTTGAACCTCCTGTCTCTCTCTCTCTTTGAATCAAGTACACAGAACGAATATGCAGGGTGATGACACAATCATATGGAATCCTTCATCAAAAGGAGTATGTACTACCAAGGAAGCTTTCAAATTTCTAAATAATCAGGTACACACCTCCTCAAGCTTAGGATCTCGGAATCTCCCAGAAAAATGCAGGTATATTCTAAACAGAATGTGGAAGTCAAAATTAATCCCTCCGGTTCTAAAAACTTTCACATGGAGGTTGATTCGTAATGCGATGGCCACAGCTTTTAGGATAGGTAAGTATTCGAACAAAGTAAGCCCTCTTTGTACTCGGTGTGACCAAGAAGAAAATGATGCTCACATCTTCTTCAAATGCACTTATGCACGAGCAGTTTGGTTCTCTTTCAATCCTCCTATAAAATCCTCTTGTCTCCCAGACGACATTGATGGGGTTCATAACATCATATCCCTTCTTATTAACAGGAGCACTAATGAGGGCATGTTCATTAAAATTATTGCCACTCTTTGGTACCTCTGGCTTGCCAGAAATGATCATAGATTTAATAACAGAAACTGGTCAGTTAGCCAGATTCATCTGCTAGCTGCTTCTTTGCTGAACAATTTTAATGCAGGTGCTACGATTTTCTTGACTGAAAAGTCATCTGAACATCAGGCTACACCTCACCCTGTTGATGTACCAGGCTCCAAGCATGGTGCAAATCATCATGGAGTGTCTGCACTTAAGCAGCAGCACACACGAATTTGTGCAAGTGCTCCTGAAGTTTCCTCTTTGCAGGTACAAGCTGAAATGATTCAATGCTACACTGACGCATCTTTAGACCCGGACGACAGCTCTTTTAAAAGCAGGAAAGCAGGGGTTGGAATCCTCATTTTGAACAGGCGAACAGGAATTAAATGGCTTCTCAAAGCTCAAATCATGGACTGCTGCACAGTCCTACAAGCAGAAACAAAAGCCCTATTATTAGCAGTGCAAATCTGCTATAAACTTGGGCTACAGGCCACTGTGTTCTACTCCGACAACAAACTTTTGGTGGACTACATTCAAAAAAGGGAGCCTCATAACTCCCCTGATTGGAGGATTGTCCAAGATTCAGTTATCATCTCATCACAGCTACAAGCACTAGAAGCAAGGATCCAAAAAATAGATAGATCGGCTAATCTTCAAGCAGATCTTCTTGCTAAAGAAGCCGCTGATCAAATTTGCTGCTCTAGTAGGCTTGTTGTGACTTGTACCTCTCCCACTCATTACAAAAAATGTGATCTCCTCAGGCTAGAAGGCGATGACTATCCCAGACATTGTAATCTGATGTATGCTGTATGTTGTTCAATATAATTACTTGGGGCTCATGCCCCCGTTTTCTGTCAAAAAAAAAAAAAAAAAAAAAAAAAAAACTCACACTGACATCACCATGCCCTCACTCCGCCCACATGATGCATGCACCTCGCCCTTTCCCAAGCCACACCCTGCTATAGCTTTACACCAAAAGCGTCGCCGCCGCCATTACTAGGGTCGACCATGGCTTGCCAATCCCCTCACATCTCACGCCCTTCCGCGACTTCCATCGGCCGCAGCGCATGAGGAGCCTATCTCGCTACATCTCGTGGCCAACCCAAGTTGGAAACAGGGGCAAGATGGCCATTTTCCATGCTTTCTCCATGTTAGTAGGATGACTAGGCGTGCCACGTTGATGAAAGTAGCGAAATATACTCCTTCCATAGTTGAAAAGAAGATGTTTTGGAAAATGTTTGGGTCAAACATTGGGAACATAAATCATTAATAACTTTTAAGTCGTTGAGTTTAGAAACGTGAAAATAATATCAATAGATTTGTCTTAAAAAAATAGATTCATAAAAGTATACATATATAATTTTTTAATAAATATTTTTATAGAACACCAAAAGTTACGCTTTGGAGACCGTATCGTTGTTCTAAACGTCTTTCTTTTCAACTATGAAGGAAGTACAATTTTAAATTATTCATGTGGTATAAATTGTTAGTGTCAAGCTAAGAAGGACAACTAGGCGACTACCACGGGCTATGGCATATTTAAATTTTTTCCTCTTAGAGTGGATTTTTTTCACTAAAATCTCTACTCCCTCCGTCCCACTTTGAGTTTGTCACCCCGGATTCCGTGTCATCTTATTCGATGCTTCATCTTATTCAAGTTTTTTTGTACAAATATAATTTATTTTGTTACGACTTATTCTATCAATGAAAATACTTGAATATTGGGTGTCACTACACCGCCGACGCCATGACTAATTAGCGCGCCGCGCGCCAGATGACTACTAGCGCCGCCCCACTAACAGATTTAGCGGTGCGGGTGCACTAGATGACAAACTAGCGCACGGCCCAATGTTAGCGCCGCCGGCCCAATTCCCATTTCCCAGCTTCGGGCTTCATTGAAGCATCCTTTTTGAGGCCCATATTGATTTACGGTTTCTCTTTGTTAGGCTTCCTTGGGCCAAAAAAAAATGTCCAGAAATTAAAATTTTTCTTATTTGGGAAATCGGGTTTGTGGGTGAAGTATACGAGGCGGGGGATGTTTCAAATATAAATGAAAGTGAAAGTAAAAAAATGTGAAAAAACCAAAATGAAAATAAAAAAATTTTCTTCAATTCACTTGAATACCGTAAGTCACAAAGTATTTTTCGCGAGATGACAAAAATACAGATTTGTCTAGACAAATATATCTCTTTGAAAAAAAAAAAAATAGAAATCAACATGTGCCTTCTCTTGTAATGTAGCTAAAAAGCCCTAAAAAATAGAAAGATAACATAGTTACAAACTTTGTACTTTCGGTTTATTAATTTATACCAGAAATATATATAACTTTTAACTATCAAAACATAAACTTTATACTATGTTTCTGAAACTTTTAACTACAAAATAAGAAACTTTTAACTATCAAAACATAAACTTTATACTATGTTTCTGAAAACTTTTAACTACAAAATTAGAAACTTTTAACTATCAAAACATAAACTTTATACTATGTTTCTGAAAACTTTAACTACAAAATAAGAAACTTTTAACTATCAAAACATAAACTTTATACTATGTTTCTGAAAACTTTAAACTACAAAAAGTAGAAACAACAAAAGTAGAAACAGTAACCTCTGAATATTCTACCAATGCTAAAGAATATGTTGTGCAGACAAACAGTAACTATTTTTTTGAATATTGAATCCCTCATATTTTTAATTATTAGCGTGTGTTAACCAAAAGGTGCAAGGTCATAATTTAATTTGAAGGACTGTTAATGGATTCAGAGTGTTTACCTACAGGTGCAAAAAAGGAAATTCTATGCGCAGATCATCTCTTCCTGCACATATAAATTACAATGAATATAAATGGATTCAGCAACATAGGAAAATCTGGAAAACTCAAAAACAATGAAAACAAAAATAAAAAGCATAGCAGGGTAATGCCCTCATATCATTATCTATGTGAAGACATAGAGTGAGTCCACCTAAAAAGGATACTCTATGTGGAGACATGCAAAAATATCATATGCCATATATGAGATTCCTTATGGGTGCAGCAGATTATGCCTGCCTCTAGCAAATAAAATTATGCCTGTATGCCAGCATACATATGTATCAAAGCACAGAGGTACACACTCAAACCAAAGCTAGGAAAAACAGAGGAAGAGATAAAATAGAGAGAGACAAATAGAGGGAGAGAGAGGCACACACAAACACAACAGAGATATGCACAATTACACAGAGAGGGGAGACAAGGAGAGAGAGATAGAGATATACACACATAGAGAGAGAGAGAGAGAACAAACATTGTTCACTAGAAAACACAGCTATTCACTAAAAAATTGTACTGTTAGGTTAAGAACTATGAACTATGACACTATAAACATTGTACTGTTAGGTTAAAACGTTTTTCTATGTAATAGTAAAAAGTTTTCTATGTAATAGTATAAAGTTTTATAAATTCGAGTGTCAAAGTTTTCAACCTATCAGTACAAAGTTACTATGTTGTAGTCTAAAGTTTTGAACCTAGCAGTAAAAAGTTTATTAATACTATAGTCTAAAGTTTTTAACCTAGAAGTTTATAGTTTATAAAAAGTTCAAAAAGTTTATCGTAAAAATAGTTCAAAGTTATTTAATTAGCATAACAAAGCTTGCTATGTCATGGTTCAAAAGTTTTTTGTAACATCGAGTGTAAAGTTTTCAACCAATTAGTACAAAGTTACTAATGTTGTAGTCTAAAAGTTTTGAACCTAGTAGTAAAAAGTTTATTAATACTATAGTCTGAAGTTTTTAACCTAGCAGTATATAGTTTGTAAAAAGTTCAAAAAGTTTATCGTAAAAATAGTTCAAAGCTATTTAATTAGCATTACAAAGCTTGCTATGTCATGGTTCAAATTTTTTGTAACATTGAGTGTAAAGTTTTCAACCTATTAGTACAAAGTTGCTAATGTTGTAGTCTAAAGTTTTGAACCTAGCAGTAAAACGTTTATTAATACTACAGTCTGAAGTTTTTAACCTAGCAGTATATAGTTTGTAAAAAGTTTAAAAAAGATTATCATAAAAAATAGTTCAAAATTATTTAATTAGCATTACAAAGCTTGCTATGTCATGGTTCAAAAGTTCTGTAACATCGAGTGTAAAGTTTTCAACCTATTAGTACAAAGTTGCTACTGTTATAGTCTAAAGTTTTGAACCTAGCAATAAGAAGTTTATTTAAAAGCTTGCTATGGCATGAACTCAAGGCAGACAAGTCAAAGATTGGTTTGATGCACAGTCAATAAAGGCAAAGGCAGAAACAACAGCACAGTCAATAAAGTATTACCAGGACAAGTGTCTATCTTTATGATAACTTTCTGCACGTACCTCAGATTGGTTTGATGCAGGCTTTAAACTCTATCTCTCTCTCTCATACAAGTTGTTAACAAAGATTAAGACAGAGATCAGTATCACTGTTTGTAACCTTTAGTGGACCACATTTGACATCTCTGCAAAATGCTTTTGTATGCGACTATTTGACCATGTGGATTCTTTCATTGATACTAGTATATACATGGCATGAATGGTACCAGCAACCATATTCAGATGTTGTTTTTTTAGAAAAAAACTAGATGTTAGGTTCTACTGTGAGAACCCATGAAGATATTTGCTTTTACGAAAAATTATTGCACAGTTACTTCATTGTCACTAAAACGATGGTCCCTTGACACACCGAAATCACCGAGAAAAATCTAGTTTTTACTATAGTTTCTTTGCAGTACTTTACAATCCTACAAGTCAAATATGGGTGACACGGAATTGATTTCAGAGGAGATTCCAACCTGAAATTAATACCACACATATGACATTGTCAATTGTGAATTTGGAAATGTTTAGAGGTTCAATTCAAAACGAAATCCTTTCCACAAGACCCAAAATGGACGCAACGAAGTTACTCTTTGGTTAACTGGAAATGCTGATTTTATTCGCTCATTAAGGATATATAATAATGCCTGAAAAGGCCTCCAAAGTTGCATTTGGGACAGTTGAAGATGAGACATTGGAGGAAACTAAATCTTGTGCTGTGCATACAGCTAGAGATTTGGTTCGAGCAAACACTCACCTTCAGCTTATGGTGCAAGGCAGAGTTTAGTTTCCTAGTAGGGGGTATGCTATTTTTAACCAAAATCAAAATGCCTCAGAAACCCCATTGCCTAATAGGGAGCATGCTTTTAAATTTAAAACAAAAAAAAAACCCAAAACCCATTGCCTAGTAGGGGGCAACAAATTTTATTTTAAAATACCCTAATAGGGGGCATTCTTTAAAAAAAACTAAAAGCCTAAAAACCTATTGCCTAGTAGGGGGCAAGTTATTTTCATCCTAAATAAAAATGCCCCAAAAAACCCCATTGCCTAGTAGGGGGCATGCTTTTAAATTTAAAAAGACAAAAAACCCAAAAACCCATTGCCTAGTAGGGGGCAATAAAATTAATTTTTTAAAAAAATAAATAACCCCCAAAAACCCATTACCTAGTAGGGGGCATGCTTTTAATTTTCAAACTTGTATATCTCTCTCCTTCTCTCTATATCTCTGTCTCTCTGTATATATATCTCTCCCTCTCTCGGTCTCTATCTCTCTCCCTCTCTCTATCTCTTTGTCTCTCTATCTCTCTCTCTCTCTCCCCCTATCTCACTATCTCTATCTCTATCTCTTCCTCTCTCCATCTCCCTCTATCTCTCTCTCCCTCTCTCTTCCTCTCTATCCTCTCTCTCTCCATATCTCTCTCTATATATCTCCCTATGTATACCACAAATATAGAGAAATAAAACCTTTAGAGCACATTGGTCCAAATCAAATATCTGACTTTGAGAAGGTAATTCTATCAATTCAATTCAAATAGAACATGATCATAATATCCTTGTTATCTAATACTACCTTAAAAATTGCCTCAATAGAATTCACAAGTATGCCATCATAGCTGCAGAAATAAAGCAAATAAAGCTGTGGAGGCTTAGGCCACATATCTTATCAGTAAAAGCGAGACGAGACACAATACAGTAACTAAGAAGAAAAAAACAGGAGAGATACCTTCTGAAAAAAACAGGAGAGATACCTTCTGAAACTTACTGTAAACAATCTACCAAAATAGTTAACTTTATGTCCTCAGGTAGTATGCTCACTGGTACTCCAATTGCTATCTAGATGTTACCACATGGGTCATCATCAAGTGAGAAAACCTGAAACAACAATTTATAAAGGAAATTAAAGGCAACAGTTCAGAGAAAGTATTTGAACGTATGATAATGACTAGGAAAATATATATACACATATATATATAGGAACCCATAACTCAGACAATAGGATCTAGTAATAGTATGGAGACTAGTTTAGCATGTCACCAAAAACAAGTACAGTCAGTCAAGTCCAAAATAGCACCCAAAAAAGGTGATACAACATATCATTGGCGAAACTTAGCAGACTACTGTGAAAAAAAAAAAAAAAGCTGCATGCTACTGCATGGCACCATGCGTGCTAATGGCGTCATCTAATTCTTGTAATGCAACAAGGCAAAGCCACATATACAGGAAAAGCAAGGAAAAATAATAGGGGAGAAAATCCTACTTCAATTACTGTTCCCTAAAAAAGTAACTAGGGGTTCCGTTGTCTACTACAGTCCAACTTCATATTCAGGATATAGATTTCAGGAAATTACCATCAAGAACACTACTCTTTCTTAGTACAATTCAGAATTCGCACTTCTCTACCATACTGATAGTCTGACACACAAAAGAGGTCCAAGGAACAAATAATTATTACAGGAATGAAATGCCAAAAGTTGTTCCCAGATTTATTAAAAAATCTGAAACTAGACAGTTGATTCACAAACTTTGGAGCCATGTCAGGTGCTCTATCTGCAATGGACAATAATTGAAGTTCAGGAACTAAATAATTTCATTTTGTTAAATCATTTGGCCATTTTGCATGATCATAAACAAGCTGAAAAAACACAAAGGGAACCCCTATACAAATGATTCTCTCCATGAGAAGACTGAATCAGGTAACAGATAAAACTTGATGGTGAACCCAAGAAAAAAATTGAAGCCACAATGCCTTGCTCACAAAAGCACTGCTTAGTCTGAAGATACATACTGATATAAACATAAACCAAACATAAAATAGCACTATATTTGTTGTACTAAACTACAGTTTGCACACAAATTTAGAATGGATCTGTGGCTTCATTGTTACAGTTCAATGAGGTAGCTCGAGAATCCAACTAAGATTGATCAGTCATCACCAGGAAGAGGTAGTTCTGAATTGGGTGCAGATTACGGTCTCATACAGGGATTTACAAAAAAATATTTTATCATGCAATAGTACAAAAAAGTTTTTTACCTAGCATTACAAAGTTTGCTATGTAGAAGTTCAAAGTTTTATAAATTCGAGTGTAAAGTTTCAAACCAATTAGCACAAAGTTGCTAATGTTATAATCTAAAAAAAGTTTTAAACCTATCAGTAAAAAAGTTTATCACTAATATAGTCTAAAGTTTATAACCTATCAGTATGTAGTGCAAAAAGTTCAATGCTTTATCGAGCAATAGTTCAAAGTTTTTCCCTAGCATTACAAAGTTTGCTAGGAAGTACTGCTAGGTTGGAAACTTTACACTTAGAATTTGAATAACTTTAAACTAGGTTCAAAACTTTGAACTATCATATTATAAAATTTATACTGCTAGGTTCAATACTTTGAACTACCATATTATTATATTGCTTTCCGATTCCTCTCAATTCCTGGGAACCATACATGGCATAAGGGTAATTCCATGGTTAGAAATATACATGTATGGAACTCACAGTATTTCTTTTGGCAGGTGAAGCACCTGAAACATCAAAAGCGCTCATTGTGGTGGCATTTGGGCATTTTGTGCCAGGTGTCCACAACCCACAGACCATGTGAACCCACTGCCTTGTTCGTGGTCCAAGTAAACTTGAATTATGTTTAACAGAAGTCCAGGAATTGTTGGTGATGTTCTCTGCATTCATAATTCTATCATCATGTGCACTGTCTACTGCATTTAAGTAAAGCCTGGTGAAGACAAAATGTTCACATCTGCTTGATTTGGAAGCACAAAATAAGTTATGTTCGACACCTTCCCCATGTAAATACTTACTTGTACACTAACTGCTTGCATTTCCCAAGGAATCAACATAATTTTCTGATCTTTCTGTAGTCATCAAACCTTTGAACAAACTTTTCAGAATGTTCTTGGTTTTCAGTGCCCTTGTCATAGCTCCACCTCTGTGATCACACAACACACAGACCTGGAAACAGATGCAATGAGAGACTAGTAGGCTGAACAAACTTCTTGTTCCATAGAAACAATTATTCTCCATGTGATGGATTTTAGGAAAACCAAAGGTAGGCTGTATCATGAGGGTCCGAGTAAAAACAGGTTGTAACATTAACAAATGTTTTCCCTAAGGCAAGGCAGTAGGTGGTCGACCACTACAAAACGCTTGCAAAGTTTCAGTTAAGGTGGTTGGGTCCACAGTTCAGATCAGTAGTGCACAGATGCACTTAAACAAAACTAAAGTTGATACAAAATTGTTGGGCTAATGTTATACCTAGTTGAAAAGCACATTTAAAAAAATGTACCTTTAAAGACAAGTTGTTTTGCTTTTGAATTTTTAGCAAGATGGCATGATGCAAAGACCTCTACTCATCGTACTAGCATGCAACTAGAGCAGGAACTAAATTTATTGCAACCCCATTGGCAGTAAAACAACTTGGCACCTTCCCAGCAACCATGGCTCTGATGGCATACAAACCATATCATATTAAATAATCACCTTCAACAATTTACCTCTAAAGTTTCTGAAGAGCACGGCACGGAAGTCCAGCGCATAAGGATACATGAGCATGTGAGAAGCAGAAGCCACAAATTCAACTAATTACTCCTTGAAGACAAAGAGATAAACACATGATGTATAGGTGATCTCCAAAGTATGTAGTCCCGCACCCTGATGAACAAGGAAGGGTTAAAAAGCATAACCGAGGAATAAAAAAGCTATATAATAGTTTTCCTATTAGTCAGCTAAACTAAAAAATGCAAATAGCCAACACTAGAACTTATTGACTGAAGATAAGAAAGAAGTGAACACACAAAAATGTCCTTCAAGGACCAGACAACACTAAAGAATACATGCGCAAACTGATGCTAGTGCCGGTCACTAAAAATTGTTGTTGCTAATTAGAGAAGTCCACTGCTTCTAAAGCCTGAAATTTCAAAAAACACTATAGACACTATAGGCTCTAGGGAATTGTCAAGAAGATGCCAAATGAGAACCTAAAGAGCTGAAATTCATAGCACAACCCACATCATCGTCGGAATGCAATCTCGACCATACTCTTATACTGCAGAATACATGCTCATAGCTTTGGTAGTGTTTAGATTTAATAGATCTGAAACTTACTAGTGAAATAACCCCGATCAAGCTGCCCAAACCATTTTTCATATTGAAACTACATAATTGCAAACTCAACTCTCAAAAACTGACAGACCAAAAGAAAACTTCGAATACAGTTCACTTTGTAGTGGCAAACTGAATGTGGAGAACAATCAGTTCTATGGACCAAAGTGAGGCTGAGAACAAAGCCAAAGTGAGGCCAAAGGTGTATTAGTGTGACTCTCTGTTGCCTGTGCATTTAGAAAACTGCATCAGAATGTGACTTGGTTCAAACTGTATTAGTACAGCAGACAAGACAACCTAAATGCATTCAGAGCACCTACTACAAGTGCAATCTGAGAACCTACTGTACACTTTAATAGAGTGGCTATTTATGCATTCAAGTCTAAAAATAGAACACCTGAATACAGTTCTATATATGGTCATCAGGTTGCGTTGCATTTTTTTGCCAATAATGGATGGCAATAAGGTGCTATTTTTCTTCATGTTCCTTTCTATAAAAGCAACACCTGAATGTTACTGAAACTTGACAATACAATGAAACTTGACTGAATGTTACTGAATGGTACACAAGCTTGACTGTCTTTAACAGGTAATCTAATATTCACAAAGGGAGATGAATATTCCTCCCAGAATTTAGAAGGGCTTTGCTCATGTTGATATATATCAATTCAGAAAAGCTATTTTACACATAGGTATATATATAGATAGAACTGTAGCGAGTATAACAGCAGCTCTAAATATTTTACAATTACCCACTACAACTTTTATTAACACTGTCAGCTATAACAAATAATAGATTAATAAGCGTACGTACAATATGCACTAAACCTAAGCTCTTAGTTGTTTCCCAGCAACTAAAATACAGCGTACTTACAGTACATTGGAAGCTAGGGTGTACTGCATGTTCGCACTGATTTTGATCCCAAAAGAGTAAAAAGCGGAGGATCTGTGCTTGCATTGGCCCCAGGCCCCATGTTGCCTCTTGACCGGAGGCATCAAACGCAAGAATAGGATTCATCTCTATCTCCCCTTTGCTCTGCATCTGATAGAGTTGCAGCGCACAAAGTAGTCCACATAACACAGTGCATTTTCAGTTCTGCTAGTAATTGACACAAGATGACTAGATAATAGGTTAGCTCCCAGGACCAGGAGCCTGGATTGGTAGGAGGTGGTTTCACGTACCAGGATGAGCTGTAGGCCTTGAGGCCGCCGGCGGCAGACGACGTCGATGTCCTCGCCGCAGCAGCCGCTAGATCTCGGGTGATGACTGCTTCGCCCCGGTACTGCCGGCATCATTGATTCGTTGGAACCTCTGCTCCTCTAGCTCGAATCGGACTCCGCCTCCCACAAATCCGCCCCCAAATCGAGATGTAGACGGCGACGACTCTGGCCTCCAACAAATCCGCCCAAAATCGAGATGACGATGGCGACGATTCTGCCCAAATCGAAACCAAATCCAGCTACGAATCCAAAATCCAACAAATCGAGAACACCATGGGGACGAATCCGCCCAGAAAAATTAAAAACCTGACGGGAAACACGGTGAACCCTCACCTCTACGTCCCCGTCGACGGAGGGAAGGGGCACGGGTGCGCGAGGAGGGGGCACCTCGACGTTAGGCTACTCGGCGAGGAAGGCGTACACGTGGGGGTGCCGAGGTCGACCAGCGGCGCCTTGTGCGGCGAGGAAGACGTACGCGTGGGGCCGGAGATGGAGCGGCGGCGTGCCAGACGATGCGAGGCGTGGGGGCCGGAGGTCGAGCGGCGGCGCGCGACCGTGCCGGCTTGCGCGGGGAGGGAGACGTCTGCCGGAGGGGACGTTCCGCCGTCGGCCAAATCGCCGCTCCGGCGAGGGCTTTCCAAAACAACTGCGCGTCGAGGAAGGAGAAATGAGAAAGGAAATGGTCGTCCCGGTGGGCGTTTCACTGTTTCAAAAACATTTAAAAATGGGTACCAGATGGCTCCGCTCGGTCCAACAAAGAACTAGACACTAGAAGCACAGAAAAGCAACGTGCACCGTTTCAAGAAGTAGCGCGCGTGCGCCAAATAAGAATCTGGCTCCACAAGACAGGGAGAGTATATACTATATCTCTATATTTGGAGAGTTAATGAGTATTTTCTTTTGCACCTGTCGTGTCTCTAACAAATTCTTCGATTTTTCTGTATAGCTTAATTTATCAAAAATTTACGTGTCGCGTGCGCAGTTCTGTCCTGGTGCCGGCGAGGCGACGTCGTCTTTTTCCTGCACCTTCGCATCGTATGCCACTTGAGACGCCATGGCCGTGGCACCGCCTCTCTCCACCCACGTCTCCCGAACTCTAACCTCAAACCCGTACCTCTCGCCGCGGACCCACGGTGGCGTGGCTCATCCGCGGAGGCGGGCTCTGATCCCGACACCGGCTGCGGCGTGCGCCCTCCGTCTCAGTTTCCGTGTTCGCGCCACCGCCAGTGCGCCGCCTCCGCTGCCGGCGCCGCAGCCTTATCATCTGGCAGATGTCTACCCCTACATTGCCGCCGAGTGGGAGGCCGTCGCGAAGGGTTGGGCGTGCGCTGCCGTCGCCGTATACTGCCTCTCCCGCGCAGTGCCCGCCGCGGGGCGCCTGCCGAGCGCGCTCGCCGGCGGCGGAGGGGAGGCGCGCGGCCGTTGAGGTGGCGGCCAGGGGCGGGGTCACCCTCGTTGCGTTCGCATCGGCGCGCGCGCCGCCGCCGTGTATGCGCAACAGGCGTTTCTCTGGGAGGCGGCGCTGCGGGCGGCGGGGCGTCTGCGGGAGCGCGCCTTCGAGCGCCTCCTAGAGCGCGATCTCGCGTTCTTTGAGGGCAGGGGTGGGGTGGCTGCGGGCGACGTCGCGCACCGGATCACCGACGAGGCGGACGATGTCGCGGACGCCGTGTTCTCCGTGCTCAACGTGAGGTTCCTGCGGCCTTGCGTTCGTCCTTACTTTATATTGATGTGTAGGTTGCTATGTTTGCTAGTTTTATGGAATGTACGTTAGCTGTTTGAGGAAATGCCTGCATAGCCATTATTTAATTGTTGATTTGGTAGTCTTCAGATTCAAAATTGAATTTTCTGAATTTGAGTTTTTGTCCAGATCTTCCACTACCACCAGTAAGCATTTGGTTACCGGTTAAATTTTCACCAAATTTGATTGCACTTACTGATCTTCAGATATTTTTATTACTTCAATCATGGATGTAAAAACATCCAGAATAACAAGCTCATTATGGGTACTATAATGGTAGCAGTCCGAGTGTCCAACTCCCCGCCAGTTGTGCCAATGCATGGTACTTTGCACATACATGTATTCTGACTACTAATTGATACAGACGATTGTGCCGACAAGCTTGCAGTTGATAACTATGGCCATTCAGATGGTGACGATCAATCCCATGCTCTCATTGCTTGCAGCAACGGTAGCCAAGTCCACAATTCATATTGTTGTTTCATGATCACTTCTATTGTCATTGTTTAATTTCCATTATATAAACAGGTCATTCCATGCATGAGCGTCGTCATAGTCTATCTTGGTAAAAGACTTCGTCAAATATCCAAGGAGGCACATCTTAGCCTCGCCATGCTCACAGCATATCTCAACGATGTCTGGTTTAGTTTTTAACTAATTGTTTGCTTGCATATGAAAAATAATCAATGGCTGTGCAAAGACTTCTATTTACAGTTTTACTTAATTTCCTTTGTAGGTACTTCCGTCTATGCTCACTGTGAAGGCAAACAACGGGAACTTAAGGAGATCATGAGATTCCAAAAGTTAGCTCGTGCTGATCTAAAGAATAATTTGAGTAAAAAGAAAATGAAGGCTCTCATACCTCAAGCTGTTCGAGCAACATACATTGGGGGCCTGCTTGTGCTCTGTGCTGGGTCAATAGTTGTTTCAGGCTTACCCTTTGATGCTGAAGAGTTTCTGTCTTTCCTGACAGCACTTGCTCTTGTTGTGGAGCCTATTCAGGTCAATTGAACATTTACATTAATTAGTTTCCTATATTGTGTATGTTGCTTTCTCACATTTTTTCTTGTATGAGAAGTTACACACTATTTTTTTGAACGTAAGAGAAGTAATTAGCTATTTTACAACAATGCGGATAAACATATGCAGTTATGCCAATAAGATAATTGTCTGGATTGTAAAAATAAATTATTAAATTTGAAGAGATTTTCCTTTCTCTCTTTGGGAGCATTGAGCATCTTCCCCTGAAGACTTTGTTCTCATGAATAGGAATTATCAAAGGGTGTTTGCATTGGCAGCTGAAGAGATGGTTATTTTGTTTGAGAGAACTTTTCAAAATTATATAGAATATGTGATAGTATGTTTACTTTTTTTTTCTATTATTCTCTTGCATGTAGCCATGTGCCACTTCTTTTGTATTAAGCATGATTTTGATTTAGTTCTAATTTCAGCTTGTTCAAATTCATAGGATGCAGGGAAGGCATACAATGAATATAAGCAAGGACAACCAGCATTAGAACGCATATTTGATCTTATGAGGTTCAACCCTGAGGTACTCACTATCTCTTGTTTCTTACCGATTGTTTTTTTCCTCTTTCATTATATAACAAGAGTCTTCGGTAACCTATACTATCCAAAAGTATATTAATCTTTTCATTAAAAAACTTGAACACGCAAGATAGGTGCATTCAAATAGTGAAAATGGTTCATTACACCCGCCAAGACTTGCGCACACCCACTGGCCAGTTGTATCAAGATCATCACATGCCACAAATGTGAATGAACCAACAACAAAATCAGTTCACAGTAGTAACACATTTGGAGCCGAATCTCCTGAATAGAACACAAACCTGCTTAGTAAATAAAATTATAAAAAAACCTGGGGTGGCAGAAAGACCTCCCCTACATTATATTATGTTAAGAACAAGCTCGCAACCACACTGGTTGAGAAACCCCCGAACCCCAGCTTCACCTTATAGGACTGATCACACTGCAATTGAGCCCAAACCAAACCGAAGCAGACGTCACCATAGGCCAGCGCACCTCCCACTATTTTTGTTGGGTTGCCAGCGAGGGTTTTTTAATTATTATATGAAAACTGGTTGGTATCTCCCTGAAGTGGGGATACAGGGGTGTTTTTAACAAAATGCACTTCCCTAGCAAACACATGGGTAGTTATGTAGACTCATTAGTTTGGTCACAAAGTGAGTATGTCTCCAGATGGTAAGACATCTTCATGCTAAATAGTTAGCTGTTCAATAGAGCCTGAGAAACAATTTGCATTTCATTTGAGCCCAAGTTTATAATTTATATTTCAAAAAAAAAGCTAAAAAACTAATGGATCCGTAGAAGAATGTGTTTGTATGCAGATTTTGCTGAATAAGCACCTGACTTCGAGAAGTTCCAGCGTTGTTGATATCAACTCAGACATGATATCCAAAATGTCTAGATATTCCCAAAGCAGTGACAGAAGGTGCTCCACATATATCCTTGCCAGAAGGCGCTTGTAGACTATTCATTTAGGAACAAGGGCTACTGGATGAGAGGCAAGCTAAAAAATCGTCTGCTCCTATAACCTATCCAACCAAAAATGAACTGCTGCCATTGCCCACCAGGGAAACCATCAAGATTGACGCCTTAACATTTGTATTGATCAGCAGCTCAAATTCCACCCAAGGTTTGTCTGCCTGTGTTTTTGAAGACAAACTTTTGGCGAAACAATTAAACAATAGCTGCCATTGGCCTGTTCCTTTCCCTTCCATAAGAACCCATGGCAAATTTTGTCAATATAACCTTAATTACTCTTCCCAGGAGATCTTCAGCGTACCTATTTAACTATTTTATTTTGTATAAGCTGATCGAGTTTCTTTTAGTTATCCTTTGCCGGTGGATACACTGATTGGAGGAACAAAGAAATGTATTGGGGTTTGATTAAATTAATTTGACATTTCATTTTTAAGAAAATATCATCTTGTGCATATTGTGCTTAGTTTTGATTTAACCAAGAAAATGTGGTACATTGTTGCTGTTTGTCTCTAGTGATGAGTCCTTCTTTGTGTTTCTAGGTGACTGATAAGCCAGGGGCGATTCATTTACAGAGAGTTAATGGGGACATTAAATTTCATGATGTTACATTTAGATATGTTGATGGCATGCCTCCAGTAGCAGATGGTGTGAATCTTCAGATCAGACCGGGAGAAATAATTGCCTTTGTTGGACCTTCTGGTGGAGGCAAAACTACTCTTGCCAAATTACTCCTCCGTCTTTATCAACCACAAAAAGGTATTAAACTAAACAGCAGTAAAATACTGAGCAGATTTTGTATAAATCCTTGTATATGTCTTCGTCTTTTTACCTTAAGCTCAAGATCTCACATTTCCTTTTCTTGGTCATCTAGGATTTAATTCTGTTTCCTTGTAGGGTATATACTTCTGGACAACCATGATATTCAGGACATTCAATTGCAATGCTTGAGAACACATATTGCTTTTGTTTCACAGGACACAGTAAGTCTGGTGCATGCATGATCTCTTCCACTGTTGTCTCCTCAAATGCTGTTATCTTCCCAGATTATATCCTTTGTAAATGCAGAGACACGTGGCAAATAGGATGTAAGTCATATTTTTTTTAAGATTTTATAGTCTGTTTTCTATTTGTGAAACAGTATTGTCCTGTGGTTAGATCACTGTATCATGTTAATAGCAAAGTCATATTTTCATGTCAACCGATGGATAACTCTATTATACTAGGTGGTTCAAGTTCGTGATCAGAAATTGTATGTTCAAGTATGGAACTCTTAGTTCTCCATTTTGGTGATTGCTGTTCTGCCACATCACATTCTCAATGTTTGAAATGATATTTTGTTAACCTTTCATATGCACTTCTATTGAAAAATTGGTTCAGTAGTGCTCAATATCAACAAACTACAAAAGATACAACTCTATGCATCTTTATGTTTTATGTAGGGTTATGTATGTTTTTCATTATCATCGTGTTCCTGCATTATTCATTTTTGTCTATTTGATAGATGCTATTTTCTGGGACAATTGCTGAAAACATTGCTTATAGAGACCCTGTGGGAGATATTAACATGAATAGGGTTGAGTACGCTGCTAAGATTGCCAATGCTGAGGAGTTCATTAAGATGTTGCCAGAAGGATATGATTCGAATGTGGGACAGAGAGGTTCTAGTTTAAGCGGTGGACAGAAGCAAAGGTAAAATGCTCGCTTTCCAGTTTTCAGACTACCCTGTATCACAAGCTAAACTAGTGAAAGATGTTGACCACACACTATCCAGTAGCCTCTTTTGTACCGGAGCAGGTCCATTTAATTTGTACAGTGTGTTTTTATCCACAGGTTGTCTATTGCCAGGGCAATCTATCAGAATTCTTCCATATTGATAATGGATGAAGCAACTTCAGCTTTGGATATGAGATCTGAACTGCTACTGAAAGAAGCACTTAGTAATCTAATCACAAAACACTCGGTCACAGTAAGTTTTTGTGTGGCCATTCCTGCACTGGTATGCTTTCCAATATCAGTATATTGCTAACTGCTAAGCAATTTCTTCCCTTGCTGTGGTTGAATACAGGTTATCATCATTGCTCATCGACAGGAAATGGTCCTAATGGCTGACAGAATTATTTCACTAGAGAGTGGTGAATTGCGAGAGATTTCAAAACCAGCATTTTTGTCTCAAGATGGTCACTTCGGCTCACCAAAGATCAGGAGTCCAAATTAGGTGAGACTTGGCATGGGTAATTCTATCATGAAGGTGTGTACATATCATTCACCATGAAAAAAAAAAACGATAAATAGACTTGCATCTCTTTCCTGAGCCTTGCTCATAACTTTGGCTTCTTGTAATGTTTTATTCCAACACCAACAAATCTGTCAACATAATCAAAGGTCGTCTGCCAGAGAGAATAGCAAGGCTGCCTCAGCAACGTTGACTCCTACCTGCTGCAAGATCCTCCTCAACAAAAAGGTCAAATCAAGCTATAGGGCACAGCTTACATTTTCCCCTTTATACATGCAGGAGGCCGGCTTCCTGCCGAAATAAATGTATTTGATTTAGAATTTTGTTCATGCTTTATGCTGGCACTGTACAAAATCCAGATTGGTGCGTAACTGTACAAACGTGTAACTGAGATAGCGACAGTAACAACATAAGAAAAGCAATAACCTTTGAGGAAAAAAAACAGTACTGTACATTTGCAATACAAAACGCTGAAAATCGTATCAAACAAGTTCGAACTATAGAGCAATCTACAGATATAGTGAACGAGTATTTCAGCAATGGATATAGCAATTGCATATTTTAGCAACGGGCAATCCACTAACATATAGCGCATGAGTGTTTGAAACACCACACTTATGGCATTGTGGAACGGTCTTGTCAAGGAAGGCTTCAAAATTCGTCGAGCTGTCTTAAAATGGCAAACAGCATCCCGTCAAACGCACCATAGGTACAAAAAAACGTCTGCCGGTAAACCAGCAAGTACTTGAACACGGCATAGGTACAAAAAAAACGTCTGCCGGTAAACCAGCGAAGTACTTGACTCTTTCTATTCATGACAGTACTTCTGGGTTGCATGGGTCATCACCCGTATAACATCACAGTTCAGCAATCGAGAGACAGGTGACACTGATACTCAAATGCTATGCTCAGCCACTTTACTTCTAACCTCATCAAGGAATGAGCTGAAACCTGTGGAGCCATCCACGGTCTGATCCTCAAAAAGGTATTTCTCGAGTTCTGTAGTGTCATCATGTGCTCCATGAATGAAGACCAATTTGGGTGTTATATTCCTTTCTTGTTTTAGTTTATCGACTGTTGATCTCAGTAGACCTGCCAACGTCATTTCATTATTAGGACAATGACTTAGTGAGAGTACATGATGAATGAAAGAAACAGATTATTCTCAGTCACGCGGAGGAGGAAAAGCGATTTCGCTACTAGCTGTAGGTGAGTAATACACCAGAAGATCTTTGTATGCATCAAGAAGATATATTGGCCTCTCACTGGTGAACACGGTCCGGCTTAGTGATTGATGTACTTCTGCTTCTACATCGGGGGAGGAGTATGAAGTCAACGTTGGCCAAATAGCCTGCCGAAGCGAAGCTGGCTCCAGTGCACTGCCCATAAAATCGATGTAAACAATATTGATCTAATGTCAATTGAAATCAAGTTTAGGGCTTGTTTGGATGTCCATGTATTTGGTTCAATCCACATGTGTTGAAGTGGTTTGAGTGTTTGAACTAAGTTCCACCCCAATCCATTATAATACATGTGGGATGAGGTAGATACATGTGCATCCAAACAAGGCCTTAAATGTTCCCCGGACTAACCACCACAGATTGAACCAAAAGTAAGATGAGATGGGAAAAATATCAGAAAACCAATACTTAAATTTGACCTGACTAGTCAGATAAGTAGAAGATCAGTAACTATGATCCACGTAAATTCTAATGTATTTACACTTTGGTTTAACTACCACCCACAGCATAATACAAGCTTCATGCCTGTGGTTGCATCATATACAATCTTACGGGCTTGTTTGGTTCCTGGCCAAACTTTGCCACGCCATGGTGTGGCGGGCCACGATGAGTTGTGGCGGAGGCAGATGTGGCGTGGTGGAGGCGGACAAAAAGCTTCGCCACAGTTTGCCACAGCCTCACCACAGAAAACGACGTGATGCAGCAGCAAAATGACAAGAAAGGAAAGCTGTGGCGGCCAAAGGCTAGATGAATACCAAACACCGGGCGTGGCGAGTTGTGGCTCTAAAGCAAACACCCCCTACATGCATCACCCATATAATGTGCCTCCACATTTACCACTGTGTTTGATACTCCATACAGCAGTCATCCAAATTGAAATATGTAAAACTATACTTCCATAGCTTGATAATAATGAGAAAATAAAACAAGAAATCTCAATATATATATTTTTTTAAATGCAGCCCACAGGTGGGATCAGATCATGGGCTCAAAATCCTTGTTCTTCTTAAAATAGTTACAAGTTCTCATCTTTAAGCTCAACAAACTACATAAATTCGTAGTTTTCCCTAGCTAGTGCTAAGTTATATAACACGCTAGCGGTATGCCATAGTTGCTATTAAGGCAAAAGCTAGCGGTATGCCATAGTTGCTATTAAGGCACACGAATAACCTCAGTACTTCATCATGAGATTAGGGAGACAGATTAATTAGGATATCTATTGTTTGTTAGGCTCTCATCTTATCTAGAGTTTGCTAGTCAAGTTGTTACAGACTTACAGGCCCCTTTGCGAGTCCTTTGGAATCAATAAGTGATAAAGAATCAATTTAAAACTTTCCGATCTATAATCTAATGCCTCCCCAAGTAGTTGACTAGGCCTGGCTATCCTCTCGAAAGTGTTTACACCTAATGAGCTAGGATTCATTACAGAAGAAGAGACATTACCTCAAGAGGCATTGCAAATATGTCACATAATCTGGATGAATGCCTTCACTGCTGACTTGAAGCAGGGGGCTTAATAGAATAGCAAACACAAACCGTGACAGAGGCTGCAGTTGTGAGCAGTGCGCGAAATTAATATCAATATTATACATCTCAGTACCACTTCCAGATGTGACGTTCTTGTATGCTTTGTTGTACTGAGCAATGACAACCACCAACCAATCTTGGAGCCACAGCCTTGTTTCCAGCTCGTCACTTAAAGAAGCCAAAATAACCTGAAAATGGAACTCTGTTTAAGTCTGAAATTGAATGACCTTCTGTGAAACACCACAATCATAAACATATTTCTCCTTTTGTTTTGTACTTTGGTCAGCAAGCTGGAATTTGTATTAGCAAGGGCATATATATGTTGAGAATGCAAAACGAAATCAAGCAGTCACATAGAGTATGTCCCCTTAGGATTGTGCATTGGTAAATGAGATGGTTTAATTAAAAAGCCATGATAGAATTTCTTGTCTCGAATTATGCTTGAAATTCAGATCTATACTTGTATATATTGACATAAAATCGGACAATGCATTTTCATATAGTGGAATTCAACATTTGCTAGACTGAAGAAATTACACTGCACCTCTTGGTTACCGACTGTAATTGTAGCAAAGTTGTATTAACTTAAGGGGACAACAGTCACTGCTTTGATAATAATCAAAATCATGTGCTTACAACAAAAAAGGAATCACATTGTGCTCAATCAACAAAATATTGTTAAAGATGCTACCTGGTGTACTAGTATTGTCAAAACAACATCTGGATCAACAAAATCGTAAAGGTCCCAGATATTAGCAGTTGTGTTGTACTGTATAGTCCGTACTCTTAGCCTCCTTTCCAACAAGTATTTAGATCTGGCAAAGGTACATTAAGTTACAAAATATATCATCACCCTATCTTTGTGTATAAAAATTTCTGCTATAATGTCAAATCTAAAGTTACCAATCATAAAAGGCTTAACAAGCAAGTTGCAAACTAAACATTATAGAAGTGCACAAAGTTTAGTTCGCTTATATTGTCTACACTGAAAGATGGACATCTCGCACATAAGAAACATATAGCAGGATGTCAATTAAGATTAACATTTGAGAAGATTTCAGAAAGTAACATTGACACTAAAATGACTAAAACCATAAATGATACATATATAGATTGCATAGGAATGTGAGCACACTACTTGAACACTGGACTTGAAAACAGTAACGCGTTACTTGAATGACCGATCACAGGCTGTAAACAAATGTACCTGCTCCCAGAATTTGGAAAGTCTGACGTATCACCATTGTGCATAAGAATTGTGTACTTAAATGCAATTTGAATAATAGGAGGGCTTGACTTCCTGCAGGCACAAAAATGAAAATGGCACCATAAGAATTTAGAATATAAACTGTGCGTTTACAGAACAGTTCTATCTGTTTTTAATGATGTAATGGGCTGGTTGCACAAGTGGTTGTTTACCTTTTACTTATTAGCTGTTTAAATTTGTTTCTAATGCAATCAATAGTAATTGCAATTGACCATTAAAACATGTTTCTTAGGGCCTGTTTGGGACCGTGGGGAGAGAAGTGCGCTGCGTATAAGCGATAATCGGCTCTGGGGCCGCTTCTTTTTCTTTTCCCTCACGCACTACAAATCTCACGATTCGCAGTTGCCGGAGGGCAGGGAACGCGCGCCACACAAAGCGTTTGGCGGGTTTATTTCGCTCATTCCGCGTAAAATCGAAGCCAACACAGTGCCAAACAGGCCCTTAGACAACTTTGTTTCATTTTTTAAAGACACTAAAACGTATATGCTGTTATGCTGTCTTTCATCATTGTACAGACTCCTTTTTAGATCCCAAATGTCAGGACTCAGGATGATGTTGGAACATCAATTAAAAGGTTATCATATTCTCATTTCCACTAACTAATATTGGAATTCTCATAGGCTTGGTCCTTTGATTAGTGGTAACATATTCCATAGAAAAGAAAGATATACAAAAACTATGAAAGAAACTGTAAGTATAATATGTGGGGCATATGGAGAAGGTGTGACATGTCAATGTATTCCAAAAATTTCTCATGGATTAGATCAGCACCATTACAAGACAGAATTCAAAGTTCCTGATTTCAACTATGAATCAATGTTTTTGAGTCGTCGCATAACACCCCCCCCCCCCCCCCACCCCCCAAAAGCCATAGGATGCTGCAATGCCTCAAAAACATTGCTGTGAATAATGAATGCAGAACTTCATCATGTTTCATTATGGTGACAAAAATCAGCTTCACTTTACCATCTTGGTCAGGCACAATTAAACATGTTATTTCAAAACTCAACTCACTGATAGCCTCAACAGAGGCTTGAACTATGAAATCAATTAGGACTTCAATAATAAAGGCTTATACCCACTGGCAGTCCTAGCCTTCTAGGTCATTCCAGCTAGTAGGGGAAAGTCTGATTTTCTGATACAACCTAGAAACAATTTTGCACAACTAATTACTACTAACAACCAAGGATGCAGAATAACATAAGTTTCTATTTGTAGAAGCACATAAGGTAAATCTCATATTACTTATGGTTGGGAAAAAATGAGGGTTAATTTATGGAAAGCATATATTATTGGAAAGCCTGTAAATAGAATGTTTCTTACCTGGAAAATTGTGAATCCTTTTCAAACTCAAAGTCATAACTGTAAGTAGCAAAAGAGTCACAACAATTTATGTGCTGAACATGCATATACTGAGGATCTGGGAAGAAATGGCCATACTGTTGAACATAAAAGAAAATAAACATGTCAGACACAACTACATATGAAGAAGCCGACGTAAGAAATGCACATATCCCTCAAGAGTATTTACAGAATCAGCAATCTTGAACTGTGATGATGTTCTCAATCGCATTACGCATCCAAAAGCATAGGGACGACTCAACATCTTGTATCTGAACAAAGGCAGATAAAAAAATCAGAGTACTGCACTAAAATTTTGTAGCTAGCAGCTACGAATTCCTTTTAAGTATGGCAACCAAGAACTCCCTATCCATGGTAGCATCAAGCCATCAAGTTATTGATGCCATCTTTTTTATTGATGTGGATTTGTAAGCCTTTTTGTATCACCTCGGTTTCGCCATTCATAATCAAAGCTGTTATGGGACCTTGTATGCTACTACAAGTATATAAAAACCAGTGCGCATAAAGAATATGCAGAATGCATTAGGTGTTTTATACATTTGGGTATCTATCTTATAGCATGGACATCTAGGCAGCACACAACCAAGAACTAACATTAATTTTCATCAAGCTGTTTGGGTTTAAGCAAATTCAACATAATCCAGTACTAAAAACATTGACCACATAATAAAAATTTTGTAATCTATTATTAGGGACAACTCTCCACTATTGGCATAAGAAAAATAGCCTAAGCATTTACCCAATAAATCTGGTAGAGGAAACAATAAATCATCTACACATAATTTAATTTTAAGTCATGATCTAACTGCTGAATACATGAGAAATATAAAGATGGTGACTGAACTTACATATCTTATGGAAGTGTTGATTCATCTGTACTTGAATACAGAAACAGTGATCCACCACTCTCAACACTCAGAACTTTCAGGGAAGTAAGGTCAGTGTATTCATTTGTAATGGCAAAAAGGTCCACACACACACCTGCTTGAACAGCACTAGTAGCCTGTGATATGCCAATCAGATATATTCTAAAATGTTCGCATAATATATTGACTAATCTTTGTGCAAAATTACCAGATTTTTGTAGAATCTTGTCTGCTCCTGCACCAATACATGATCAGCACCCCTTGCTTTACCAGCATTTTGGTCCTCACTTATATCCAGCTGCCCAGACCCATAATTGGGTGGACCAGATAGAAATGCAAATATCCTAGCTGATTTTTTTTTTTTTAAAAAAGAAATTATCAGGACAAGTCATAGTGGCAGACGAGGTCAAGTACCACAGACCCAGTCTTGAAAGTTGAAACAAAATAATTATTGTGGTAAAAGGGTCAAGGAATTAACATACCAAGCTCGAACGCATTTCCATATTCTGAACTTAGATAGTTGATAAGAACATCCAATGCTACACCAAAACCACGCGGCGTGATGCAATACATGATCCTGTCCTTCTTTAGCGCATTTGCAGCTATTTCCCAGGAAGACATCGGTTTAATTGTTTCAAGTGCTTCAGTAATGCGATCTTTGCAACTATCAATCTGTTAAGATGTAACTTGATATTAGCACATAGTACAAGTCAGATGAATATTCTGGGACCAAAAGCCAGAGCCAAATACAAACGAGGAGAAAACTGTAACTAACAGCACAATTTACATACAGGAGCCAAAAATGAGCAAAGGGGCATGATATCTTCAAGATCAACTTGCAAGGCACCATCAGAATCAGGAGGGATAAACACATTCTTTACAATAGGTATTTGGACCTTGGACATCATATAATCCTATTTTGCTGCTAAATGTCAAAAGTCCAAATAGTGATCCAGGGGAAAGAGCTGCATGGAAACAAGAGATTAGTTTATATATAGCTTTATGAAAACTCCACATATTATGCTTCAACAAAAGATTAGCTCCAAGGACTTAAGATCACCTTCAAGAGCTGCTTGAAGAGCACTTTTTGACTAGCTCCAAGAAGTCCTCTGAAGCTAAAATGCAATATGAAGAAACAAACATCAGAAACAGGTGAATTTTCAGCACAAAGAGAAAGGAGAGAGAAAGTACGAAAGGTATAGACAAAAACTCACAGAATGTAATATTGAATTTAAGTTTATGAAAAACTTAATGATTCATTTATCAGATAAGACAGTATAACTTAAGTTGTAAGCCTAACAAATTGTGGCTAAAGATTTGACTGGCTAGGAACACCAAAAGTCAATCACCACGTTAATGGAAACAGATTTCATCATTCAAAGGGAATTTTGGAACTGTGCTCCTACATCATAATGCCGCAACATTGTTTCCCTTTTACAACTACATAAAAGCATCCAATTACACACTCCCATCACATTGGACTAAGTTTTAGCCTTTAGGACATGAGCACAGTAAGCACCAACGGGTGTCAATCTATGACAACCCTACAGTCACGCAATATATGCCTATAGAACCATAATGTACCAAATTCAAGCATGATTACCAGTTCGTTGCTAAAATGCTATACTAGCGCCAAACGTGTACAGCTTGCGAAGGAACTGTAAGATCTTACAGGACAAGTCGATTGCCGCGACATACACGGGCGTCGGAGCCGCTGCTGCTGCCGCCTCGCCCTCCTCCCCTGCAAAATTTCACCACCACCACCAAGAGGTTACAGCAATACCGCATCATACCCACAGCGCGCTGCATCCGATCAGAACAAGAACGGCGAGTGTACCGGGGAGCAGGAGGTCAATGAACGCGGAGCGCATCTCGGGCGGGTCGTGGCCGCCGTCGCGTGCGTAGCGCGCGGCGGCGTCGGCGGGGAGGTCATTCTCCGCGCCGCAGAGGGCGCAGTTCCAGGACCAGCGGTCGAGCGGGCAGAGCAAGCTGAAGTAGGCGAAGCAGGACTGGCAGCGGGGGAGAAGGTGGCCCTCGGCGCCGGTGGCCGGCTTGGAGCCGCGCTCATCTGTTGCAGAGAACGGAGTGACGGCGACGCCCCACGGAATGCCGCAGGCCTCGTGGAGCGTGGGGTCGGAGGGGAAGCAGGCGAGGCTCGCGCGCACCGCCATTGCCGCCGATTTGGGGCTCGGATCTGGCGACGTGACGAGAGATCTCAGGCCGGGGAAGCTGTGTGCTGCCGTGTCTCTCGAGGATCGAGTGTTTCGGTGCGGCTTACCCAGTGGGCAGCGTATACTGTAAAAACAGAGGGCAGGCGGGCCGGTGTAGTAGTGTGCTGGACTAGGAAACGAAACATAGTGTAGTAGTGTGCTAGCTGGACTAGGAAACGAAACACACCGCCGTGTGCTCCCCTCCGTTCACAATGCTTCGCATTTTTTTGACTCATATAAATCTGTGTTTGGATGCTGCTTTTATTCAAATTTTTTATATAAATTATAAAACAAACAAAACGTCATTACAATATCTTTAGTGATGTAATAAGTCATAACAAAAGTGATAATATTTATTAAAAAAAGTTGAATAAGACGAGGGTCAAATACAGTTCATATGAGTCGAAGAATTGCAAGTATCGTGGAACGGAGGAAGTACTATAGTAAAGCTGATCGGGAGCGTCTATTGTGGGCCTGTTTGGTTCAAAGCCTCTACTCGTCACGCCATACTTGTAACCGTCACAGACTGTTGGCTGCTGTTTGATTGCGCCGCTGCTCGCCTCGCATTGCACTTTCGTTTCTGCCTTTTGTTCCTGCTTGTGTAATAACTGCACTTCAAGTTTGTCCTTTCCTCCTGTCTTTTGCTACTGTTGTGGTGTGGTCGTGACGATCTGTAGCGGACGAATCAACCACCACAGATTGTGACCATCACAGATGCACGGTGGCAGAGTGTAGCGCCAAACCAAACATGCTCATGATCTTGATGGCTGGAATCCTACCGTACTTAAAAAATAACAAAAGTTAACGTCACACCGCTCAACTTTAGCCCCTCGTCCCTCTCTCTGCGTCCGCCCTTCACATGTGCCCTCCGGAAAAATCGACGCTCGCACCGATCCATGTCTACAATGTCTGCTCCCTTTTTTTTCCTTTGATGCCCCTCCAATACCGACGGTTTCCCTGGCCCTTCCTGCGGCGGTCGTCGCCATGTCCCTGCCCTTCACCCCCATGTGTCCAGCGCTTCCCCTCCCAACACAGCTACCTCCTGGCCGACAAAGGAGGAGTGGCTGCGACCCGCACCTCGCCTAGGTACAATAACTCGATAGGACCTGGGCGCACATCTTAGCCGAAGTCTCCTTAGGTCTCGCCAAGTTCCTACATGCCCTTCCACATGGTGGAGACGACACTAGTGGTTACCGCAGGACCTCACCGATCCGCTAGCTCGTTGGCTTGAACACACATGGTGGCTTTATTCATAGTTGATTCGACTCTATTTGAATGTGTGGTCGCGCATCGAACAAATATGCCCACCCTTCCGTGCACAAGCTGGACACATCAATAGTGCACACCCATAACATGTTCTAGGTTGAGAATTTTGTATCTCTATAGACCTACACTTATGTTTTTTTTAGTAGAGATTCAGAGGATATTAAGAGGACCTTGCAGTTTGAACTGGAAAATAATCTTCTACTTTTTTTCAAGCCCTTACATGCGTGTGCCTAGGATGGTTTGATTTCATTGGCCCATTTAAAGAAAGCCTCTCTGATGCCTTCTCAAATTTGCATGTATGTAGATGTCCTTTGCTAGCTGTAGGGTGCAAAAAAAAAAAGTGATGGAACAAGAAGAGGAAGGATGAATGAGAATGTTACAAATGTAAATTGGTACATTCAAGAAAAAGTTTTGCCCTTGCATGGCTTCCTATTGAATTTACCAGACCATGTTTTGAATAAGTCAATTGCTTTTAGTAGATTTAGTTGTAGAGATTTATCATGGCCAAAGTAAAAGATCCTAGCTTACAGCTTGTTGACCATGTATGTTTATGGAACTGCATCTTAGATTGCCTCATATATTGCAATCCATCTATTCCAAAATATAAGTTGTTTTTCCCTTTTTTGGTACATTAATTTTTAGCAAAATATATTTACAAAATGAAGTCAAAATTACATATTATATTTTGAAGGCGGATCCAAAACAATTTGTAATTCACAAAGGTCATATCTTGTGCTGTTTTAACCTCTATCTAGTCACACTCAGTCTGAAACAGTCTTAGGTTTTTTTTTTTTTGCCAAATTTAGTTGTAGAAGATGATATCGTGTATGCATGCTAGCTTGTTACACTACCATGTTCGGATCCTGTGAGAACTACTCGGTCGTGACCTATTGCAATGTGAATGATCCTTCTTTGAAACAAGAACATTCCATGATGATCCTGCACCTAAAATGAAATATGGCCTTTTGGGGAAGTGAATGGCAGTTGTAAACAAGCCATGATGATCCTGTACCTAAAACAAAATATGATCTTTTGGGGAAGTGAATCGTAGTTGTAAACATTGACTGTTCAGTGCTTCCTTTTAATCAAATTGGATGGACATAGTTTTTGGGTTTCTTCCAACTGCAGTCAAAAGTGGTTCCTTTTACTTTGGTTTCTTGTTATGACTCCCAAAATGGATATTATCTTGTTTTCATTTGCTAGTAATTGTAGAAGAACTCAAAAAATTTTCCCCTATGTTCTTGTTTTCTTGGAGCACTTCGAATAGAGTAAGGTTTTTTACTAATAGAGAGTTGCAAATGTGTGTGTTTCATATTCTTGATGCAAATGCAAGAGGGATTTATTGTAATCCAGATGTAAGAGTCGATCTCCATTTTCTTCTTCCTGGAGCTGACAAATTTTTTTTTGGTAGGGAGCTATTGAATATTAATATGGTGGTTGCTGACAATCTTTTGCTAGCACTCGAAGCTTACACTTCACCCCAATGAGTAGAGGGCTAAAACCCAACACCAATCCTGCATGCAATATCAAGTAGTCCACTGGATGCTGACAAGTGGGCCCTTTAGTTCCCTCAGAACCGTTGCCCTTCTATGAATTGAGTGAATGAAATGCATAGGAATAATGTAATAGTATAATATACGTTCAAGTTCAAAGTCGAACATTATTTTCTCTCAAGGCAAAGCACTTGCACTACCTAGTGAACCAAATGATGTGGTACTTTTTATTGGTGATAAAGGTCCGGAGATCAAGGAATCTCTAATCAAATGGCCGCTGTGTCAACCGAATTGCATCATCGATAAAAAAGAAATGAAATTTGAACGCCTTTGCAAATTTGGGCACTTTTCTATTTATAACTCTAACTTAGTAAGGATTTAAACATGTGATTATTGATTTTTGATACGATGAAACAAGTTGGTAATCGAGAGGTAATAATTTCTTCAAGTCAAAGTTATGGCTTTGGAAGATAGTGTTTCACAAAAAAAAGTGTATAAATATATTGGCTAAGAGGATATACAAACCCGTTTTCATTTCGTGAAAGTCCTCGACAGAGGAAAGGGCTATAGGTGATGGGATAACAAATGCATTTCAACTTCTTTTCATAAAAGCCCGAGTTTCTCCAATTCTCCTCTCGCACACCCATGCCCCTACATCATAGTGTTAAATCTTCTTTGTTATAGTTAGGACGTTGTGGTTTTTAAATCGAGAGGGTCATCCGATATGAGGAGCTTCAATGGATGATGGCCACGGCCATAGTCCGGCTTGCGGCAATGGTGAATGCAAGGTGAAGTAGGGATAACATCACTAGTCGGTAGGGTAGAGGATCAGAGAGGTAGAGTTAGAGTAATATGTGAGAAAGATGTGGGTGCATAGTAGTATGGTATGTGTGGCAACAATAACCAGAGTAGTGGTGTGGTTGCCTTATAAGTGTATGTATAAATATTTACGGTAGGGGTTGCATATATGGTGAGATTTTAATCAAATCCATTGTAGTTGGATTTGAAAGGGTGCACTTTATATCACCTAAACATGGTGTAGCTTCAGCTCTAGTGGTGATGATGTCGAAAGGATCTTGAGCATCGGGGGAGGAAGAATGTGTTGAATGATACTAATGTTGTTCAACAACCGAGGAATCTAAGTGGTAGGGTTAATGCGTCATTAGTTGCGGGGCATGATCGGAAATCAAATTAAATGTTAGGGTTAACACGTCATCGCTATAGTGAACATAAGATATTAGTTTTAGTTTTACGACATATCCATGGTTGCCCTCTTAATATAGAAGGCATTCTTATTCCCTGCGATCCATAGTTGTACGGTTATCCAGCGCATGTGCAACACCTTGTGCACATGTATGTAGCAACTCAAAACATATTATTACATGTCTAAGGTGAATGCTTTATTGGTTTCACAAGCATTTTTTTTTTGTGCAAGCATGTGTTATGGTGGCAAACACATTGTTTCGCCTAATACACAAAGTTTAATGCTACACGGTGGTATGTTGTTTATATTTAATCATCTATTTATCTTATTTAAATGTCCATTTTACCAATTTAAGTGGTTGTTTGCCTGAATAATGGATAAACAACAAGTGATCGATTGTTTACCGTTTAGAATAACACTAGCCAAATGAAAAATCAATGCAATAACATGTCTAGGCTAAATATATTATCTCAGTTGCATGTGTCTATATAGTTCGAGCGTTTAGGTGGCTATCATGAGGTAAAACTTCCATGCCATAGTGAAGTGGCATTACTCTGATCGGTTAGGATATGTTTGGCACCATTCCCGCTATAACAACGTCTCCAGGACAAGAAACAAAGGAGTTGTACTGAACACCTCAAAGTAGCACACCAACCATGTACTTTATTTTTCATGGAAATGTGGTATATGCTCACTTTCATACTTCTTGTGGCTTTAATACTACAACTACTCGAGAGAACTAAACTTTTGATTGAGTTTTCCATGAAAAAGAAGTAAAACAAACAAACTATCTCTCTACCGAGAAATGTCAAGTTCTTCATCCACCCCCACAATAATTACACATCTAGGTTTGGGCACGGATACCTAAATGAAGCCAAAATGATGAAAATGTCCCTACAATATTTCCATTGTGAACAATCGGTCCATCGACGGAGTGGGCTGCAATTGTTGTACTCATTATCTCACCATGCATGTTGGTGATGGGCAGATCCACAAGGGGGCTACAACTCCCCCTTGTGAGCCTGATTTCTTCATTATTACTTAGCCCTAAATCTTCATTATTTAGCTCCCTTTGTCCCCATCCTGGATCCACCCCTGGCCTGCTTTGTGGTTAGTGGAGAGAGCCTCCGCAGCGGAGAACAAGCCATTTCCATTTTTTTTAAATTTTATGTTGGCATAAATTACTTTTTTTTTTCGTCTTAGCTGTTGTTGGTACAGTATGATGGGATGGTTCATGGTGACCTTTTGTTATGGATTTTTGCAAACGTGCAGCTATTACTTGATGGAGGGAGTAAACTTGACTGGAGATGGTAGTTTTCAATTTCTCATTGAAAGAATGAAAACGAGTCTATGTCCAGTACTGGAACCAAAACACATAGAAGTGTTCAAGCCATTCGTCATTATCACCTGATGATTGGGAAAGCTGGCAACGACAATGATACGCCTCCCAATGATATGAAGTTTGCATCATCGTACCCATACCCATCCGGTCATTTCACAACGTATGTGAACTATCAGGTTCGAGTCAGATGGAAGGGAGTTCTGATTGAATTGTCAGGTTCGAGTCAAACGGAAGGGAGTTCTGATGCTTCTTTCTCATCTACAAAACCTGAAAACCCTGTAAATTTGGTCAGGTTCCGTGTTTAAAAGAAGACCTGCTTGGTTCGTGTTTATTGTCTTTCTTGGTGAGAACAACGGGACAAAGACGTTTGTTTCTGCATTTCAAATGTAACAGTCTAGTTAACAGCGGCCAGCGGGCACTCAAACATCCCAATTCCCAAATCAGCAGCACATGAGAAGCAATCAAATTACATTTGATTAATTTAGGTAATTGAACTACATACGCAACAAAATGAATCAGAGTTCATATTACAATGGCAGCTGATGCCGAGAGCAACAAGCACTTGGCATATAGCAAAGCAAGCAAAATCAGACAGAAGCAGCTAGCCGGGTAGACAGGCAGATCAACCCAATCAAACACAGCAATGCACAGATTTCACACCACCAAATCAATCGCCAGATCCACCCACCCCTCACCGTTCGCGGCGGCGACGACGATTCACGAGCAGCAGATCGGGCACCGGACGAGGCCGTTCTCGTTGCACTCCCCGCACTTGACCGTCTCCTTGCGGTCGGCGTCGAGCACCTTGCGGCTGCCGTTTCAGTCGCGGCACATGACGAAGCGCACGCCGGCGCAGCCCGCGCACCAGACCCTTGCCCGAGGCAGGCCTTCCAGCAGCGCCTTGAGCTTGCCTTCCTCCTCCAGCTTGGCCACCTCGGCGGCGCCGCCGACGTGCCTGCCCCGCACGAACACGGCCGGCACGCGCACCTCCCGCCCGCCCAGCAGCAGCCGCAGCTCCTCGCGGTAGCCCGAGTCCATGGACACGTCCCGCTCCATCACCTTCACGTCGTGGGCCTCGATCGCCGCGCGCACCGCGTTGCATTCTTCGAAGGTCCTGCGGATGCCGCGGAGCGTGGTGGTGTAGAGGACGACGGCCTCGGCGCCCCCAGGCGGGCACTTCCCCCTCGCCCACGATCGCCGGCGGCGCTGCCTTCGGGTGCTTGGGCTTCTCGGACCCTACCATCCGCTTGATGTGCGCGCCTTCCTCCGACAGCTCGCGCTCGATGGACGCCAGCAGCTCCGGGTCGAACAGCGGGCTCAGACTCCGCCGCGACGAGGACATCCCGCCGCCGCCGCCGCCAACGTTCTCGGCGGCGCCGGGCTTGCGGACGATCCGCGCGCTGCCGGGGGAGAACCTCTTGGACGCCATGGACAGCTTGGAGTTGTCGATAGAGTTGTACGGACGGAGCACCCTGTCGCCGTCGACATCGCCGCCGCCGAGCTTGTCCTTGTCCTTATCCTTATCCTTGCTGCTGACATTGACGAGATTCCCGGAGCAGCGCTGGAGCGGGCTGTTCTCCTTCCCGGGCGTGTTCTTCCGCCTGTTGGCCGACCTCTTGGGCGACGGCAGGGCCATGGCGATGACCCTGGCCGGCGACCACCGACCCGGCTTGGACGACGGCTTCTTCACCGGCGACCCAGCAGCGGCCGTAGCGGCGGCGGTGTAGGCCTCCTCGAGCCCGGCCATGATCTCCCACGCGTTGATGACCTCCAGGCCGGACTCCGGCTTCCCCACCCCCGGCTGCTGCTTCTTGTCGGCGCTCGCCGCTGGGACTGCAATCGGTGGCGGACGCATGCTGGCACGCTTCCACTCCTTGCTTATCGGCTTGTCTTGCGGCGGTGGCTGCTGGTGCTCCTCCTCCTTCTCCAGCTCTTCGTCAGCGGCGGCGGCGAGGACGGCTCCTCGTGCGTTCTTGGGGTGGAGGTCGAGGACGCCGTAGGTGGTGGAGGTGAGGGACACGACGTGCTCGACGCGGCCGCGCACCGTCGCGCGCCTGTCGCCGCCGCGGCCTGGCCCCGGCGGGAGGAGCTTCGAGGAGATGCACCCCATGGACACTGGCTCTCAGTTTGCCTCTGTTCTCTCTCTCTTCTAGACCGACCGCCGTGGCTTTTGGCTTTCGCTTTCTCGGTCTGCGGTGGCTTGACTGGCTCTCCGTCTCCGGGGAGTCGCCGTTTTGAGGGGTTTGAACTGTGCAACGGTCATGCGAGGCCTGGGCTGCTGGAGATGTCGGTTTCTTTTCCTAATTAATTTTTCCCGTGCTGGTGTGGTGGTGGTGCGGGGGTTCATTCCAACGGTCGGCTTGGGCAGAACGGTGGTGGAGGAAGGCAGGCGCAGAAACCAAAAAAAGTGGCGCTGCCCGCGTCAGTCAGCGTCAGGCTGATCCGCTCGTTGCCCGTTGGAGTTTACTAGTGAGATTTATATGGGCTCGTTCATTCTGGGTTTCTTGTTTGGGCCTTTAATCTCGCGTGCGACCACAAAAAAGTTTGCCACTTTTTTTTTTTCAGGCAAACCTTTTCTTTTCGCAGATTTTTATCAGTTTGTCATTTGTCCAGCCCAAGCTTTTTTTTTTTTAACTTTTCAGCTGAACGCCTTCACCTTGCTGAAAAGAAAAAAAAAATGAACGCCTAGTACATCTGGTGGAGAATTGGTATAGAACTATAGATAAAGGTCAAATTGCAACGGATATATATTATTCATGTATCTACTTGAGTGGCAAAAGGAACGGGACAGAGCCCGATGTCGATACATACATACACAAGGCACGAGATGCAGCTTGCAAACAAACAGGAAAAGGTGACGCACCACACGCACGACAAATACAAACGGTCAGGAGCAGGTCCGAGGAGAGCGACGGTTCCGAGGAGGGACGGCGACGGTGCTGCACTGGCAACCGTACGTGGACGTCGTCGTCGTCGTACAAGGCTTCCGCCGTGCGTGCGTCTCGAAGCACACGAACCGGGAGTTCGGGAGGCGGGGCATGCCCGCATTCAAACCGTCCCCGACGGCGCTATGGTCTCATCATCCGGCCACCGCCGCGAAGCGAGGCGCTTCAAGTCTCAAGCCCCGCCGCCGCCACCGGCCGCGGTGGCGACATCACGGCGGCGACAAGCTGAGGCTCCGGCGGAGCCGCCGCGGACGACAGGTCATTGTTGTCGCGACATAGGCCAAGAAACGCGGTCCTGAGGTGGAGGCACGCCCAGCACCCGCTGTGTTGCTCTTCTTCCTCTTGCGTACCACCGGCGGGCGGCGCCGCGGCAGACCTCTCCGGCAGTACGGCACCGAGGCAGGACACCTTCGGGGACACGGGCTCCGGCTCCACGGCCTCGCTCGCGAACACCCTGGCCCCTGCCCCTCCCGCCGCCGCCGCCGGCCGGCGCCACGACGCGGGGCGACGACGGCGCGGCCGGGTGCGCGAGCGCGACGCTCCTTGGCGACCACCACCTTGCTCGCCGGCAGAACACCGATGACTACGGCGGCGGTCTTGCTGCTGCTGACCGTAGCCGTCGTGGCCGGCGACCTCCTCGAGTCCGCCGCGCCCTTGCGCGTCGCCGCCTCGGCGGCCGCCTTCGGGTTGGAGCTGCCCTTGGTGGACCGGTCCGCCGCAGCGCGCCAAACAGAAGATGGGTCAACCCGACGCCGTCGGGAACCCGGAGCAGGACCGAGTCCGGTGGCCCGTCCGCGTCGTCGTCGCCACGAGGGCTCGCGCTACCAGCACCACCGACGGCGCCGGCGTCGGTGAGTGCGGCGGCCGTCTCGCACGCCACCCTGGACATGGACGACTCGGCGAACGCGAAGCCGGAGCCGTCGTCGTCGGCACGAGCTGCAATCTTGGTTGCTCACGGGTGAGTGCGAGCGAGTGACTGAAAAACCGAGGAGCAGCGCGCTCTCGGCTTAAAAGGTGACGACGCGCCAAAGATCCGGCGGTTTTGAAAATGTCGTGGTGGACAGTGACCGCTGGCAAGTACCCGTTGCGAAATGCAAATTGAGCCCGGGATATTATATATCAGCTGGTTGTGGAGGCTAATGATGGGTTTCTTGTGTTGCTTTGGCTTTGTGTAAATGTCAACTGAGGTTTTCACTTTGAGCCAACATGGCTGTGTGTCAACAAAATCAAAATGTGTCATTTCTGCCGTTACCATTTGGCATTTGCAGTTTGAGACCGACCTTCCAAATGTATGAGTTGGAGAACACATATATTCCCACAACATAGTGCTTTTTAAATTTTAAGATAGCTTATTAAGTGAATAGTCAAATGATGCAAGTATTCATGGGTTAAACCCATTTAAGGAGTTTGTCCTTAAATTATGGTTTTCCTTTTAAACAATCTTTGCCAAATCTTTTAGTATGGGCACCACATAAAAGGAATTATATTTCGGTTTAATTTTAGAAGTCATGATGCACTATATTGCAAAATTCCCTTATTTGCAATTCTCATCTCTATATTATTCTCTTAATTCTGGAGGTCTTCAACCTCCCTCCCCCCCCTTTCTTCCCCCTTTTTTTATGGAGTTTGATATCTTACTTTGTTGAGCATTAACAAAAAAACAATCTCATCTTTGGAAGGTAAATTCTGTTTGGAAAGTGTGCTATTGATTTCTATCATTTATTACAGCCACATAGCACAACGGGTCCATAGCTCAGTGGTAGAGCAATTGACTGCAGATCAATAGGTCTCCGGTTCGAACCCGGATGGCCCCTCTCTCAGTTCAATTTTTTTTGTTTTTATTCAATTTTTTTTTTTTTTGTCTCTGAGAAATCCCTCTTGACTTTCTTTTTTGTTCTTTATTCGATCCTTTTTTTTTTTTGCCTCTACTAAATACTCCTCACTTCAGGGTTTTTTGTTTTTATTCAATTCTTTTTTTTTTGTTGTCTCTGCGAAATCCTCCTCAGTTTCTTTTGTTCTTTATTCATTCCTTTTTTAGCCTCTACTCCTGATTTCAGGGTTTATAGGTAGCTACAAAACGTTTTTGTCTTCGTTACTTTGATCCTTTTTTTTTTGTCTCTCTACAAAATTCTCGTACTAGGCAGCTAAAAATCGGTCAACGTGGCTTTGCACGGCTGTTTCGCCTGCACACCGCTGCACGGTTCCCACCACGTTGAGGCCGCACGAGGATGAACCGATCAGGTTCCCACCACGTTCGATCGGAAGCCACAAAGCGTCACGCGCGCCTACGGGCCTGTGTGCGGCGCGCTCCCGAGCGTTCATGCTTCTTGATCGATCGTCATTTCGGCACATATGAACTGAAACACGTTCGACTGAAACCTTTTGATTGATCCACATCCCATCTTATTCTTAACAGATAATAAGCAGGATCAGGAGGCAGAAACCAAACAGCTTATACGACATCTCCTATCAATCAACCTAACTAAACCCACACACCTACTGACCAAATCTTAAGAGTAGCAAACAACAGCCGACAACATGACCGGCGTGTAATTAACGAGACCAAACCTAGCACAAGTGCAGAACACAACTAAACGACGACACGATCTGAGAACCAACTGACAAGGAACGAAACACAGAGGACGGACGGAGACACTACACGGCCGCCGCCGGCCGGCCGGGACGCGCACGTACAGCAACTACGGCCGGCGCGCCGTCTTCAATTCTTGTTCATGAACCAGCGGTAGACCTGGACGACGCGGCCGTTGGTCGGCTGCGTCGGCCTGCTGTTGCGCCTGTACGCTTGCTCCAGCGGCGCCCGCAGCGCGTCGGCCTGGTCCGTCGTCATCTCCCCTCGCCTGCGCCATGACGCTCCAGATGACGTTCTCCGTGCACGGCGGCGTGGTGAAGGAGCCGACGTAGCGGTAGTACGACGGGGAGTAGAGCCGCAGCGACCACAGGCTCACGTCGCCGGCGGCGACTGCTCCGTCGGCGCCCTCCTCCGCTTTGCAACCCTCAGCGGTCAGCGCAGCCAGCTTGTCCTGAATCTGTCGTCGTCGGCGGCGGCGTCGTTCACGGACAGAACAGACGCAAAATTCAGTTATTTATCGCGATGATGATGATGATGATCGATGAAGGAAGATGATGCGTGATTGATTACCTGCCAGAGAAGAGGGTCGGGCCTGCTGCCAAGCCGGTAGAGCATGGCGACCACGGTGACGTTGCCGTCGTCGCTGGCGTGAACCATGTGGAGCTCCACGTCGAACCTCCGCCCGTTGATGGTGTGCTCGGAGGGCGAGTGCCAGTGCATCTGCTTCAGCCTGTACACCTTGCCGTCGACGCGCACGCTCCCTGCATCTCCGTCGTCGTCGAACCGCAGCTGCATCCGTGCATCAACGAAAGTTTGAGATCGATATCGACGGATACATCAGACATTTTGTTTTTCTGTTCTGAACAACTACGTAGCAGTTTTTGTTTGAAACAAAGGAAAACAAAAGAGATGGAGGGAGAGAAAAAGAAACCGCGATGTTGGCGACGTTGTCGACAAGGGTAGCGTTGGCGACGGTGTAGTCCCTGTGGAGTGGCTGCAGTCCTGGGTTGAGAACCGCTTGGGCCGTGGAGATGTCGATCGGGGACTGGTGCGTCCCTCTCGCGCATTGCTTGAACTTGGGGCTCAAGCTGCCCCAGTGGGAAGGACCGACAGAGCCGACGTACCCGAACTTGGCGCCTTCGCCATCTGAATGAAACAACAGAGGAATCAATATATGAAGCAAAACTAAGAACAAACGGGCAGTTTTGACACACTTGCATTGAGAGAAGAATAACAATTTAGTAGTAGGATGCAATCACGTACTAGGGTCACAGGCAAGGCCGGTGGCGACGCAGGAAGCACACAGCAGCAGGAGAAACAAGGCTGCGTTTGCGGTGGAAGTCGTCGTCATCTGAATGAAAACTCCTGAAAGAAATGGAGAATGCGGTCACACAGAATGCACGAATATATATGGTGTTCACGGCATCTATCGCCAACTAGTGACGGACACGTTTCAATCATCATCATCATCATCATCTTACCTTTGATTTGCTGCACGCAGAGGCTTGGCACACGATTCCTGCAAAATAATAGAGGACACACAGAAGAAGCTGACTGATTTTGATTCCCCGTATCTATCAGAAGATGGATCGGATCGAGATCGTAAAGCAGGCAATCATGCAAAGTGCTCGTAGCGACCTGACCTCAAGGCGAGCTCGCTCGCTCGCGCGCGGCCACACCACAGCACCCCTTTTCGAAAGAAAAGATGGGTGAGACTAGAGGATAATGGATGGATTGGTTATTGGGTGGCCTGGAATCTCCAAGCTGGAAGAATGGTGTTAACTGGGGCTTGACTCGGCATGGATATATAGGCGAGGGCGAGGTACGTGCAGGTCCATCGCGCACTTTGACGACGCCGCCCGCCCATCTTCTTGCAAAACCGCTCCTTTGTGTTTTTCCTTGTGGTGGTGGTTTTCGTTTCGTGCGACGCTTTTGCGCGCCAGAATGTGCGAGGACGAACACCGCCGGCCGGCCGGGTAGTGCTTCTGGTTGAGTCAGCATGGAAATCGGAGCACGTCCGTCGGTCTTAGCCACGTTTGCTTGTCAGTACAGATCACGTCTCACGTACGTACGCGTAGCCATTAACCCTCACGCGTGTGTGCGTGCCAAAACCGCTACGTTGGACTGTGTTTTGTCCATCTGTTACGCCACGTCCTCCACAACCTGGGCAACGCAACAACAAGAGGCAGCCGCGGCTGGGCTTGGGCTGCCTGCCGGCGACGCACCGAGAAAGTCCTGCGCTGCGCCCACGACTTGTGCGACTAGCCTGCGCTATTCGTTGACCCACGACCGCATGCAGGAGTTTCAAGATCAGTGTGACCAATAATTCGAGAAAACTTCCATTTCTTTGCCAAAGACCCACCACCGCTCGATCTATCCAAAAATTCTAATCGGAGCTGAGGCCACTTGTAGTCTTGTCACGTACTACACCTTTGTTGGACACACTCGTGCCATCAAGGCATTGACCCCTGCTCATTATTGGCAATAATATATAGACGCAGTCCGAACATCGATCATGGTTGCTTTTTGGCAGCCTCCATCCATGCAGCGAATCCACCTTCCCTACGGCCCTAAAGCTACGAATGGATGGCCTGAAAACGGCGAGGCAGCCACACGCGCATCAAATCTGCCGGAGGAACGTTACGATGGAATGAGTGCCACTATATATGGCACTGATGACGCACTGTGGGCCGGTGACCGGGTGCAGGACCACGCACAATGCCTGCCTGCCTGCAGTGCCACCTTTATGAAAGAACTGCTGTGTCCATACTCCATCCAAGCACATTCTGGAAGGAATTAATCGTGGACGGGGAAAGGATAAATAAATAGATGCGTCTTTATTGATTGTTGATCTTGAGATGTTGAGATTGACAGGTTCTGTGTTACGTATCGACGCCCATCATCACCATCCACTTGTGTTTTCTGCCCGTCACAACTCACAAGTATGCCTACCACTTCAAGAGGTTTACATGCCAACGGCAAGGGAAAAGCTTTGCTCAAGCGTTGACAATGTGAATTTCAAAACAAGACCAGTCCATGGTCTGTGACATGCATGCCCACTTCGACTGACAACAAGGAAATTCGGGACTTAGCTTCATATCTTGGCCGCCCCATGATCGGCAATGTGGGGCAGAGAAGGTACGTGCTTTTCTTACCTGCAGAGTGCAGACTAAATCCCGATCGAGCAGACCACACGCCGTCCACAAGCATCCCATCATCAGTGTGCCAGCAAATAAACTGGATGGAGCACAGAGCACACTCTATAGAACATGGAGATTTAGAGATAGCGTTGAGTCGTTGACGTTCTGAGAGTAAACCTTGTCCTGTGCATATCAGCATATCTAATTGTCTATCGCACTACTACATAAATGATTTTGCATGATGTTTTCAAATTATTTTCCGTGGTGGTTATTTTTATTAACCGCGGCGGTTATAATAACCGCCACTAACCGCCACGGTAAATCGATTAACCGTGGCCACGGGAAATGAGGCCCAAACGCTGAGCCCAACAGACCCATTTCCATGGTGACATATATATATGGTGACTTAGGGTTTTTTCACCCACTTCACTTCCTCCTCCCTCATTCTCTTTTTTTCCCCGAGCACCGCCGCGCTCCTCTCCCGTCCCATCCCTCTCCGTCGCCAGGTCCCTCTCCCTCTCCGTCGCGCCCCTCTCCCGGCCCATCCCTCCCTCTCTCCCTCTCCCTCCCCAAGCACGGCGGCGGCCTCCCCCAAGCATGGCGGCGGTGTAAGGACGGCGGCGCTCCCCAAGCACCGATCCGGTGGCGAGGGAGCACGGATTCGGTGTTCGAGGCCGGATCCGGCGCCCCTAACCACGGCGGGCGGCGTCCCCAACCACGCCAGCGGCGGGCGGGCGGCGAGCACGGATCCGGCGCCCTGCGCGGATCTGGCGGCGGTGGCGTCCCGAGCATGGATGTGGCGGCAGCGGTGGTGTCCCTGTGCACGGATCCGGTGGAGCGGCGTCCACGACCTCCCGGATCGGCGGCGCTCCTCCACCTCGAGCTTCAAGCACGGCGGCGGAGCTCGTCCCCACGGCGGATCCGGGGTCCCGGCGTGCGCGGCGGCGGCGGAGCTCGTCCCCACGGTGGTGGCGGCGGCGACGGAGCTCGACCCGTGGCGAAACCCTAACGGGCCCAACGGCCCGATCCGGCCCGTTAGGGTTCCGTGATCGGGTTTTTCATTTTTTCATTTATTTTTATTACTAACCATGGCGGGCATTTGACCGCCACGGAAAATCGGTCATTTTCCGTGACCCTATGTTGGTGGCGGTTATAAAAACCGCCACCGAAAATGTTTTTTTGACCGCCACCTAAAATCGCTTAGCTAGTAGTGTCGGGTACGTGCATAGTTTGTGGGGGCAATCAATTTTTTTACGCCCGACAAAAAAAAAAAAAGAATCTGCTTAATGGGCCGGGCCCTAGGAGCTGCATAGCATGATGTACTTTGCAATAAGTTGGTGATTGAAACTATGATCGATCGATGTCAGTAATCCAATGACAGTTGGTAATTGCATCCGCCACCATTCTGTTCTTTCCCTTGTTATGCTTATGCAGCGTAGGAAACCGCATAGCCAATGCCTCAACCATGTAGTCAGCGTGAGGTCCAGAAGGATGGCGTGCAACCAGCTGCCCCGAAGTGAACTACAATGGCTACACTAAATAGTGTTCAGTCCTCATCGGAAACCAGTACCAAAATTCGAAGTGGAGCTCCATGTTTAGACAAGATTTTTTTAAGAGCACGCCAATGAAGCGCTTTTCATTAAGTAAATAGATAAAGTGACAAACAACGGTAATGTCGTGGTTACCAACAACACAACACACATCACCCCCGCTCTCAGGACATAGCGACTACATTGGTAAACAATCTTGCTCCAATCAGACAACAAAGAGGAGGATTACATCCTGGACAACAACAAACCGAGCTGCATGCTTGAAGTCAGCCGAAGCCCAGACCTTTGTCTCATCCAGAATAGAGCCTGCAAGTTGAGCCGCCTTCATTGACAGCTAGCGTTGACAAGATTGTTGTTTTTCTTGCGGCACACCATTTTTATGTTCATCAAAGTACTGTTAGACAGGGAGGCAAGTCCCACCTAAAATAGCACGCCCTCCCACGTCATGAAAGCTTGGCATAAGTCACACTGCACTCCGCTTCGCATTGATTCTGGACTACCTTGTCCTATACATGGAGAAGCCGCGGGCCAAGAAAGCCATTGGGTTCCGCTAATATATTCTCACCTGATAGATTGTCTGCTACATAAGTACATATATAAACTAACCCCAAGAGCATTGAAGCCGAGATGATATTGCCATGTGTACGTAAATATAATAGCGTAGAGAGAAGGTTGGTGCTTTTTTAGCTACTGTGAAGAACGCTAGTTTTTTAACGGGAATCTCAAAAAAAAATAAGGACATATGCTGAACTCGACCAATTTGAAGCGGCGTTGTAGAGAACACTGTATCAATTTGATCAATGTTCTCTACTACTCGACCAATTTGAAAAAAAAAAATAGCAGAAAGCTTAATCAATTTGCTGAACTATAAGTGACTAGGCGAGGGCAGGGGCTCTGCCCCCCCGCTAATAAAATAAAATACATATGAAAATAGGTTCATTAACCCTGACGTGGTCACAACAAGCGACCACAATCTTCTGTTTAGAAGCACTAGGAGCTTGAGAAGCAAAAGGCTGGACTTAATCAATGACGCTTCGTACTATCGCTATTGTCTGGACAGTTTCACTCTTTGTAATTCTAAGTTCGCTCTATATCAATTGCATTTTACATCAAAGTCTCAAACATTTGTGTCTTCTGACATATTCTTATATGACATTGTTGAGCTGGGTGAGGTTGTCCAAACCGGTTAATCAAGGATCATGTCTTACTCCAATGGCTTCCTCTGATATTTGATATAGGAGCTGCTGCAGTGAAGATACTACTTCATCACACCCTAGAATTGGTGCTATTTCTCGAGGGATCATTTCTTATCACATTCATAATAGGGATCACTTTACGAAAAGATCATCATCTCTTGGATCAGGATAACTTTTTCTTTCATTTTCACTATTGGGTTCACGACTTATGTGTAAATGCTTCTCGGTCCTGAGGGTGTACTCGTGGTATTTGCTACAACATTAGTTGCAATATGCAAATCCCTATTTCTTTAGCATACATAACACTGCCTGCATCAGGAACTAGGTCACTAAAATCGGATTATCGTGCTATGGAGCATAGGTTTTTGGTCCTCATGCTGTGTTGTTTCAAGGTGTTATCTATATTATTGCATTCTTATGTGAAGCATCTCTCTCGGGTGTCTACGACTCAAACTAGCAAAAGAGTATGACCTTTTCCACAAGAAAGGAGTTGAATGCATGGATCTCTATTATGAGTATCTATCTAATAAGTTCATGAAGGATGGCCTCTCTTGCCAAGATGGACTTGGTCTTGTGGATTTTGCAATACAGTCTCTGTACTCCAAACGATCTTGTTGGAGTTAAACCTCTCCACTCAATTCTTGAAAAGATCCCTTTAGATAAAGAAATTCTATCTCGACTCAGCAGCTCTAGTAAGATTGTTACCACCATGTTTAGCATACTGGATTGGAGATCACATAAAGGCACCGTCAGTTTTTTAACGGGAGTCTCCAAAAAAAAAATGAATTCTATACCCCACGGGCGGGCGGCGAGGAAGAAGACCCACGGGCGGGCGGCGAAGAAGAAGACCCCACGGATGGGTGGATCTGGAGCGCACCAGTGACGGCGTAGAAAAGGGGTCACAGATGGATTCGGGCAGCGACTCCTTTGAAAGCCCCACCTAGGATCGTAGACGTGAGCTCAACAATTTTGAAAAAAAAATATGAATTCTATATTTTATATTATTTCTAGATCAATGTTCTCTACTACTCAACCAATTTGAAAAAAAATTAGTAGAAAGCTTAATCAATTTGCTGAACTCTAAGTGGTTAGGCGAGGGCAGGGGGCTCAAGCCCCCCTACCGCAGCTAATCCCATGGAATCAAGAGCTGGTCTACTTTCTCAATGGAACAGACAAATCCAATCCCCTCGGATTGGAGAATCAAGACCTGCACACAACCCTTCCTTAATCATGCAGTGTTCAAAGAGTACAAGAGTTTACAAGATAAGCTAAGATTTGAGTCTCATTGCTCATAATCTAGCTCATCAGGCCTTTCTACACCCACAACATTCCAGTTGGAGCTGTCACCATGTACCTCAATGTCTCATAATGGCTTTGATTCAATTATTAGCCATTAACAATGTAATGATACTATCAACGTCTTGCTGTTGAAATAAAATTTGTTTGTTGTAAAAAAAAAAATCCCATGGAACCCATTAGAGAGCCCATCTAAGATTTTTTTTTTATCATAGTTACTTTGGTGAGGAGAGACTTCTTAAGGTTGAAGATGAACTTTTGGGGCCCTTCCGCTCCCTACGCGGACATTAACAATGTAAAATGAGATTTATTACAGCTCGATCTGAAGGCGTTGTTGCCCTCTTCTTCAGCTTGTGTTTGTCACCTTGTCCGCCAGAAAGCTTGGCTAGGCGAGGGCAGGGGCTCAAGCCGCCTACCGCCGCTAATCCCATGGAACCTACTAGAGAGCCCATAGAAGAATTTTTTTTTTTTTATCATAGTTCCTTTGGGGAGGAGAGACTTCTTATGGTTGAAGATGAACTTTTGGGCCCCTGAACTTTCATTCTAGGTCTTTGTCGGAATTTGTAATAAAGACAAATTGAAACAAAAGATCGAACAACCACAAATAAAAAACAATAAACATTTCCAACCTTGACCTGAATTAATTTCCTCCCTATTTGACGGATATACAAATATACATTTGCTGATGAGTTGCATAAAGAAGACATCTCGGAATAAATTAAATAGAAAATCCTATGTCAGTGTATTGGTCACGTATCATCCCCCAATCTTGAGTCAGTTCTACTTCAATGTCAGTGTGGAGCTAATTTTGGCTACTGGATGCCATCAAAATCACTTCAACTGTTTTGGTTGGCCGTGGAAGTCCGAGACAACTCTCTGCTTCTAAGCCTTCCCTGATGGAAATGTCGATTTAGTTCTCCGAGGACTGCATATAGGAGAGAAGAGCCAATAAGATTTCTACAAGCTTATGCTCCTAGAAAATGTTAGTTCAAGCTTTGTCCAACATAGAAGCTAAATGTTCGTTAGTACACAAGAGCTTGTGGCCTCGTACAAGACCATTTATATTCTTCCTATGGCATGCCAAAGCAGGGTTCAGATATTATTCTTAGCAGCGCCACTACCACTATGTAAAAGTAGTATTCAAGGTAACAGAAGTCTTTGTTTTTCTTTTTTTGCTACCAGCATATAAAGAACAACATCATAGCCTAATTCTGTGCCAATTTCATTTCACTAAGATCTTAGTCTATGATTAGGCTCATACCTTGTTATGTCTGGTACTGGAATCCTAGTTGCAACTTGCAAGAGATCCTCTGTCTCCGCGCTTTCTTCATTAGCAATTTAGCATTACCACTGCACAACGGTCAACTGTATATGCTCTCAGGAAAAGCTGAGAGTGATCGTCGCAATGGCAATGAGGATGGAGGCAAACAAACGAACCGCCTGCAGAGGACCAAAAGTGATACCCGGTTACTTGTCATGGTATATATATATGAAGCTTTGCCCGGCAATGTAAACTTGCGTTGATCCAATGCAACGGATCGTACCTTTGGGCGGCGTGTGCCTTGTGAATAATCCATATCCATGGGTGGAAGGTAGCCCTTGAGACCGACGTTGTACACGGGCGTGCCGTCCGGGTAGAAGAGGCCGTAGTTCCGCTCGGAGGCCGGCCCGGGCTTGAGGTTCTCGTTGAAGAGCGCGAAGACGTAGACGTCGATGGGCACCGACGGCCTCAGCGGCGTGCCCTGCTTCATCTCGATCCTCCGCAGGAGGTTGCCGATGTACGTCCCGGCGTACTCGGGCGTGGCGCCCGCCTCGTCGGGGTCTCCCTTGGACGGCCACCCGGTCTCGGAGATCTTGACGTCGATGTCGGTGTGCCCCAGCGCCTGGATCGCGGCGTACACCGAGTCCACCTGGGCGTACAGCATGTTGTCGTAGTTGAGCCTGGTGTTGGCGTCGGTGACGCCGGCGTTGGGCTGGAACAGGACGTACGCCAGCGGCACGTTGCCCGGGTCGGCCTTGTAGGCGAAGTACGGGTAGCAGTTGATGAGGAACGGGGACCTGGCCATGGACAGGAAGCTCAGGAGCGGCTGCAGGTAGGGCACGGCGTCGGGCGCGAACGCCCCCGCGGAGGGCGGGTAGGAGACGCCCATGATGTCGAGCGAGTGCGCCGTGGTGACGTTCACGCGGCCCTGCAGTCCGAGCGCGGCGAGCGCGGCGTACACGGACTGCATGGCGGGGAGGAGGTTGGCCTTGAGGGACGTGTCGTTGCCCTTGAGCACCTCGTTGCCGACGGTGATGCAGGTGATGCGCGCGCCGCTGGCGAGGTACGGCTGCACGTGGCGCTGCACCCCACGCCCGCGCCGCCGACGGGTCCGCCGCCATCGCCGACACGTTCTCATTGCCGATGCCCACCACGAACTCCACGTCCGTGTCGAGGAACGCGGAGAGCACGTAAGGGTCCGCGTCGTACAGCTTCACCTTGCTCACCTGCATCGATCGGAGCAGGTACGACACCCTCGACGGGGATGGGAGGTTGTTCGCGATCTGCCCGTAGTTGATGCCGATCGACACGGCTTCAGCTCCGCCATCTGCAATACAATGCAAGCGTCAGTCACTACATTACAAATTGGCTCAAGAACAATTGAGAAAACAAAGCAAATTCAAATCAACAAAGCAAATTCAAATCAATCAGGCTAGCTGCATCATATCATTGCGCGACAAAATCGTACACAAGATAACTTACTCGATAAGGAACTATATATAAAAACTAGTAACTAGTATATATATATATATATGCATGCAGAGGATCCAATGGGAGTTTAGCGTGGTCTACATGTGGTCATGTGATTGGGGAATCGTATCAAGAATCAGCCTGATAAATAAATACTGTACCACCAACGTCGTCAAACACCTCTCCTTATTTTTTATGCGTATTCAAATGGCCACAAACTGATCAAAAAAGCCCCATCAGATTTAGCTGGCGAGGACGAGAAGCAAACCATGCATCCTTCCGGAGGAAACTTTAGGCGAAAAGCTGTGACAGCTCAGAACCAGATCAGATGCACGTCAAACTGGGCCGAAAAGGCAGCAAATTGGTCCATTTCTTAGGTAAATAAAAAGGAACTCCCGCGATCAACTAGAATCGAGATTTGGGAGATGCCGTCTTAGTGGCATGCGTTACGTGTCCTGATCAGCACTTCAGGACCATGTGACCTCCTCACCAGATATCAGTTGAGCTCAGATAGTTAAGATAATCTCAGCAAGTACGCCTATCAACCACCATTTCGCAGAAAGGAAGTATAATCTAATACTACTACCGTTGTACTACTGTAACAACAACTAACAAGAGAGGTGTAGGAACAGAATACTCCTGGAATACCAAAATCTATACATTTAAATGGAATAAAAAAAAAGTAGTCTGAACAAACTAGTATCATCATTAAACTAAACATTTGAAGGTAGACAATGCAATGGAGTAAAACGATTGATGAAAGAAAGAAAGAAAAAAATAGTAGGCTAGCTCGAAACCAATCGATTGGGCGTAAATGGCAACCAACTCGATCGACCTGCAGACTACTGCAGTTCGATCAAATTGAGGCCATTCAGAGTCTCATACAAATCAAATGTCAGGAACAAAAAAAAGACAATCCAGCTCCATTTTTAGGTACGAATTCTGAGGTATATATATTAATACCGTAGATTTCGTGGGGGTGAACTGGAGTTACATACAAGGGAAATGAAAGCTCTCATCAGACTGGCGATAATGGGGGTAGAAGAACGGAACCGTAACAAGTCAGAAACACACAACACATCAGGTTGCAAGCGAGCTAGGCTAGGTTCACCTGTGAGCAGGACGAGGAGCACCACGAAGAAGGAGAAGAAGAAGCGAGACGCCGGCCACCGGGTTCCGAACCGCTCCGCCGCTCCGGCCATGAACGTACGGATCCGCGAGCCTCTCCAGTAATCCGCAGCAATCAGATAGAGAGAAGGAATAATGCCGATTGCCGAGGGCCGGCGGCGTCGACCGACGAGGCCGTGCGCGACGACGAATTAACCAGACCAAGCGAGTCTCGACTCGAGGACGACGATTCCTGCGCGCGTCGGTGGACAATGGCGAAGCGCCGAAGGCTAGTGCTAGTAGCGGCTGGGTCTTGGATCGATGAGCGTCTCTCTTGTTGCGTTGCGTAACGGTGTCGCCGCCCGCGCTCGCTTGCTGTGCTGTGCTTTGCTTGTGACCTGGTGTTGTGTGGTGTCTGGAGAGCGCGGCGCGGGCGGCCTCGGGTTGTCTGTATTTATGCTGTGGGTGGTTTGGGATATGGCAGTGACTGAGCCTGAGCAGGCGACAACTGAGACAAGCCGTGTGCGTGTGCGTGTGCGTGCGCTAGCAACAGCTGTTCGCTACGCCGCGCCGCGCCGTGCCGCGTACTACTCGCCGCTTGCGTCTCCCGCCGTCCCGCGTGCGCGCCGCGCGGCCGTGGAGAGCGAGGGCCAGGCAGGCAGGCAGGCGCGCGGGAACGAAAAGGGAAACCGCGAGGAGGGAGGGAGCCCCGACGTACGCCAGGCAGCATCGGCTCCCGATGGACGCGTGTCGGCTCAGATCCCCACCGACCATGCCCTCCCCTGTCCGCCGGTGCTGCAGGCAGTTCCGCGCGCCACCCACCACCACCCTTCCGTCGCGCGTGTTGTATTGTATCGTGTCGTCTCCTCGTCATCCCGTGCCCTTTCCGGCGTGTGCGTGTAGGATCCATTTCCATGGGTGGTTGTTCAGACGGGGCGTTTTCAGGTGGTGCCGGCGTGAGACTTGCTGCCCCTATTTCAGGGATGCCGGCGGGCCGGCGGCCGTGCGGGGACGGGAGACGAAACGAAACCAAACCAAGGACCGGCCGGATTGGAGGCAAATGCACGGCGCAGGCGTGAGGCGTCCACGTCTACGCAAAGTCGAACGCAGGACGGCAGCAGAGGCGTTTGGTCCCTGACCGACCGACCCTGGATGGTGGTGGTCTCTCCCCCAAGCGTCCTGGCGGCGGCCGTGGGGACCACGCACACATCAAGGCGGCCTCGGGTCGGTGCGGGGTGATGGGGCGGTGGCGACTCGGGTCGGGTGGGTGTCTGCTACGTACTGCGCGGCACGTGGACTGTGCCCGCCCGCGCCTAAACCGCTCAGCATTTCGCCTCACGTGTTCGTAAAACTGCATTGCATCAAGTACACTACACTTCGAAGTCAATAGTAAAAACTGATTTTCAGATGTAACGTAAACGAACAATTTATGTAACCTACAAAAACCGTATGTTATTAGGTTGAGACAAATATGAAAAACTTTTTTTAATCTTTATTGAAACAACCGCCTACTCCCTCCGTCCCAAAATGTTGGTCACTTGCGCTTCCCCGATAAAACAACTTTAAAAAAAATTATAAATTAAAAAATATTAATATTTATTATACATAATTAGTACCATTGGAAAGATCTTTAAACCTAGTTTTTTAACAAATTTATTTGAAGATATAAATATTACACATATTTTAATACAAATCGAAATAAAGTTGTGGACGAAAAACCGAAAAAAATAGACATTTTGGGGACGGAGGGAGTATTTGAGAAAGCGTAAAAGACGAAGCCGAACGATAGCAGGTTCCAAAGTGTTATGAAATATATACTAAAAAAAAATTGGCTGATTTTGGATTGCAAAATTTCACTATCGACCGATGTACCTATGTATAAGATCCTACCACGGGTCTCTGTACTCACAAGCCACTGAACCATTTCTCAATGTATATTTGAATTTGAATTTTCTTATCAAGAATCATATGTCTAGTAATATTGCCTTATTATTAAAAAAAAAAAATCTTGCAAGTGTGCCCCCAACATTGCAACGAAACATATAAATTTCTGGCTCATATGGTCACTTCGATAATTTTTTGCAAGTCGACATGTCTTGGGATTAGACTGATGTATACAAGTTGTTCTAACTTGTATGGTAACACATTATAAGACTGATGTACATTGATTATTCTATCAAAACGGCAGGAGAATAACTAGATGCGAGTTTAGTGTTACCTTATATCACATTTCATAATGACATTGGTAGGTAATTTAGGTATATATTCAAGGGTTATTTTATATTGTTTTTCATAGTCATAGAGGTGGTTGATTACCTAAAGTTAAACATAATGGACCAAATGGTTATTTCTATCGATTGCGATATGAAAAACCTGGCTAAAGCGTTCATCCTCCAAAATAAAGTCCAAAAACGAGCAGTGGGTAACGTCTCACGGGTTATATGTGACTCATCAGAGTATGAGATCAAGCAATCTGGCAAAGCTACAAATGGACGACACCTGAATCGTGCCCTCTTTGGCACCATTACGCTTCAAATCGCCTTCCGTCCAGTTCATCATCTCCTGTTTCATCGCTTTTTTGAGCGCCCCATCCATCATTCATCAGAGTTTCAGAGGTCGGTCACACACCTAACGCTGATCGAATCGAATGTTCTGGTTCACAATTTCAGATACACGCGAATCCACTCGTACATGCAAAGCCGTCGCGCAATTGCAATATTATTTTCACCAACCAACCAACAAATACCTGCCAAAAGACCGCATCGAAATGCCGAGTCCAGAGAGGAAAAAAGCGCGAATCCTCTTGTCTCCAGCAGCAACCGCCATCTCCTCGTTTTGTCAAGATCGCAGGACCTTTATTTTTTGTTTCTTTTTACTAGTTTTTTTATCATGGGACACGTCCTCCGGCTCCTGTCGATCGAGCAGCATCCAAATTATTGCGCTCGCCCGGCCTTTCGGCGACGTACAACGCTTTGCCGCCTGCATTGGCCGCGGCAACATTCTTGAAACTGTGGTGAGAAGCTGATGAAAGCCTGAAACTGACAGATTGATGCCTGCGGCACCTAGTTGCCGTTGTTGATTTCAGGACAGAGCTTGGCTGATATCCAGAGACTAGAGATAACAAAGCACGGGAAGAATCATAGCACAAGAACCTGAACTTGGTCTCATGCCACACGCCGATTAAGAAAGCACTAGTTTTTGCAATCTTGCCGGAAGGCTTTCCCCTAAAAAAAAAAGAAAAGAATGCAGTAGTTCTAGCAAGCTGCAACCCAGTTTGTGCAGGTCGACAGGCGAGCGCATACCTGGCACCGACCTGCGGTGTGTCGTCCAGAAACGACTGGTCCTACTGGATGACGGAGCCCTCCGGTACCTTGCCGGCACATGTGGAGCATGCACCAGCGCTAGGGAAGTTCTGGTGCAGGGGGCGTTTTGTGCTCTTGTTCAGCAGAGGCGCATCCTTCTGTTCGATGGTCATGAAGTTGCAGAGAACCAGAGATGTGAAAGTTGCCTGCCATCTTAGGGTCAGGTATTTGGGATCTGTAAAATTTGTATTTACAAAGGTGAGAGGTGAATATTGCATTAACAATTTAACATTCAGTACGCACATGAAAGTAAGATACTCTCAGGAGAACTGAAGTCAGCTAAGGGCCTGAACTTATATGAGCGACTATCTGTTTCTCGTTGAAGTCAGATATTTTTTGTTGGTTATGGTGTATGTCTGGAGTTAGCCAGGGGCCCTTTGAGCTTTGTTGGAACTCAAAACATATTTCTCTTGTTCTTAATCCATATGGACAGGAGTTTCTGACCCTCAAATGTTAAAAAGAACGACTATCTGGCACCAAAACTTCTATGTTCACTAGTCTTGGGGGTTTCATTGTTTCTAAAGTAATACTCCCTCCATTCCAAATTACGTAGATAAACATTATTTTTGAAGTGTGTAGATAAACATTACCTTTAGGTACATAGCAAAAACTATCTAGAAAAGCCAGAACAAGTTACAATTTGGAATGGAGGGAGTAGCTGATAGCTTCAACAACATGTAACTGCAAAAAATATGTGTAACAACTCACAAAGTAGATACCTTGAACTGAAACAGTATACAAAGTTGTGAGCAACTAGCAAACATAAACATTTTTGCCAATTCATATGTGGTCCTGAATCGCTTAGCAATACAGTGCAGCTAAGCAATCAAATAGGCCTTTCTGTCTAACGTGTACAGCTGAAGGCAAGCGCTTGTGCGCTACTGAATTAGGCAGTAGCATCTGCTTGTATTAGCCAATGAGTCCTAGCAATGTTAGCTGGTAGCATTGTAGAAAAGAGAAACATGCCTTTCTGACAGGTCTTTTAAAAAATTATCAGTTTTAAGAGAAGTTTGGCTTATCCACACAATAGTATTATGCTTCCCATAGCTACTTTACGGATGGCTAAAAGCAATAAATTTTAAAAACTAAGCACTAAAAAGTGCGCACAACAGGTTTGAAACAGGATGTGGTAGCGTATCAGATTTTTTTCTTTCCAGCAATGACCTAAATCTGTGGCCTACACTTCCTTAAAGTACAAATAGTGGTATCACAGTCAATAACCTGACCAAGAAAAGAAACCAAGTTCCAACCAATAACATTTACTTGGATATGGATGTAGACACTACAGTGCATGACACATATCATGATTTCAGGACCATAGCAGGCCCGTAGATTACTAGGTGCAAAGTGTGCACCTGTGCGGCCTCCAAATTTTTATACTAAGTAGCAAAGCAGTAGCAAAGTATGGCCTTGGACCATGCATCATCCTAATTTCCATGGGCATGGCAAAGGTAGGCCACCCGAGTGCCAACGGCCCACTCCTTGCCCTTGGCTTCCCCATCATATAATTACTAATTAGTAATAATGGAGTTAAATTATTTTATTTATAAATTTTAGGGCCTCCAAACGTGTTTCGTTCTGGGCCTCCCAAATCGTAGGTACGGCCCTGACCATAGTAGTGAACAAGCTTTTCCATTTCTGCAGGAAAGGTTCTATGTGGATCTCTGTCATCCCCACTAGAATTCCCATGACCCTATCCTAATGACTCAGGCTACTTTGGAAAGACACAGAGATTAAAAGGACCGACTAATAGTGCTAAAAATGCTTGCATAAGCAATAAGAATAAAGTAAGCAAGACAAATCGAAGCTAGCCGAGGGCAACCCAGCAGATCTATCAGTTCTCAAGCATTGTATTCTCACCACAGTATTGTTACCATGAAGGCAAATGGTAATATTAATAGGCTAATAGCATAATAATTTTACCATGGCTGCTTGGCCATGGCGAATCCATTTCCAGATATATACATGTCACAATCAAGGACGGAGCCAGGAAAAAATTTAGGTCGGGCTGAACAAAAGAGCGATAATGCTCTATATCTATAATTTTGTTAGCCTAGGTAAGAAAAATAGCTCATCTTCTCTTCCTAAAAGATCTCAACTCTCCAATCCTGGTAAATCTATAGCTGAAATTCAAGGGAGGGCTTCACGTGCTATGGCGCCGTAGGGGGGGGCTCGAGCCCACCCCGCCGGGTGCTACATCCGTCACTGGTCACAATAGCAGATATAAGTGTAGGTCCCAGACATCTTAACATGGACCACAATTAGGAATAGTATTGGGGGGATTTTCGATCAAAAAAGTGCCGTAGATACTTTACTACAGCCCAATTCACCAGTAATCTCCACATGAACAGCTGCCGCTGTTAAAATGGTGAAATCTGTACACATCTCTTAATACAATTTCTCTTCTTGTGACTTCAGAGGTAAATTTCATCCAACTGTGGCAATCATCACATACACGAAGGTTCTTAATCACTCGAAGAGGAATACAAGGAGGCAAAGTCATTAACCCAAATGCAACAGCTAACTTCTCACTATGGACAAAAGCAGTAGGGTCTTTCTGCTCTTGTTCTTTTTCATGAAACAGTTTAGGCTTCTCTTGCTTGTATCCTATTTTGGCTAACCTATCATTTAGCTCAGACAAAAACCTGTATATCTGATCAGACAAGGGGTGCAACCGATCACCAACAAAGAACGCATGAACTGCATTCTTTACTTCAATCCAGCTTCGACCTGGTTCTTTTCTAACTCCTCTGTCTTTCATCATCTTTCTAACCTGATCCCTGTCAGCCCACTTCCCAGTAACAGCATATGCATTTGATAGGAGAACATACGATGCGAATCATGGGGCTCTAACTCCAGGAGATGCTTGGCTGCAAGCTCCCCAATTTCTATGTTCTTGTGTACTTTACAGGCACTAAGAAGTGTTCGCCAAACCATTGCATCAGCAATGATAGGCATTTCATCAACAAATTTCCTTGCACGATTAAGTTGACCTGCTCGTCCAAGAATATCCACAACACAAGCATAATGGTCAGGTGATGGATTAAGTCCATACACATTAGACATGGATTTGAAGTAACTAAGGCCTTCCTCAACCAAACCCACATGACTGCAAGCAGCTAACACACCTATGAAGGTGACATCGTTTGGTTTCAGACCTTCTTGCTTCATCTGATCAAATAAATCCAAAGCTTCTAGTCCACGTCCATGCTGTGAACAACTTGTTATGATAGTATTCCATGAAACCTCATTCCTCAGTGACATTTCAGAAAAAAGATCATCTTGGCATCTTCAATACTGCCACACTTTCCATATAGTGAAATCAAAGCATTGGCAACTTCAGTTTCAGAGGTGTGTCCTGTCTTAACAGCTGTACCATGTACTTGTTTTTCCTTGCTTTATATCTGCAAGGTTAGCTAAAGCACTAATAGAGGAAACAAATGTGAACACATTATACTTGACACCTGCTTGACCCATCTGCATGAATACCATGAGAGCTTGTTCATAAAGACGACTTTGACCAAAACCAGATATCAATCCATTCCATGTAATCTCATCCTTGTGTTCAATTGCCCGAAACAAAGAGAAAGCTTCTTCACTTCTTCCACATCTTGCATACAGGTTTACCAACGTGTTCCAAATTGAAATATCAGCTGCATAACCAGAGACATAAACCCGAGCATGAATCTGCAGGCCCTGGCGCATTGCTTTGATTCCAGCACAAGCACTTGCAGCACTAGCCAGTCCTATGTTATCTGGCCAAACTCCATAGTCCTGCATTTCTTTGAATGTTGCGAGCCTCTTCACAAAAAGTCATGCTGCACATATCCAGCAATCAATGAGGTCCAAGAAACCACATCTTTTTTATCAAGCATTTCAAGAATTTTTCGAGCTTTATCAAGACAGCCGTATTTAGAATACATATCTATCAAGACACCACTAACATACATATCAGATTCAAATCCATTTTTTATGCTTAATGAATGAATCTGCTCTCCAAGTTCAATTTGCCCACTGCAAGTGCAAGTCCTCAAAATGCACGGGTAGGTGAATTGGTTGGGGCGTATACCTGTAGCTTGCATCTGACAGAAGATTTCAAAGGATTTTGCTAGATCACTAATCTGACCATATGCTACAAGCATTAAATTCCATAGTACCACGTTTGTCCTATCACCCAAATTGAAGGTATCATGCGCTGTTTCAAGGTCACCACATTTCACATACAGATCAAGGAGTGAGCCTTCCGTTATGTAATCAAAAGACATGCCTGCTTTCAGTAAATACGAATGGAGCTGCTTCCCCTTTTGAAGATCTCCCACAGAGGCACAGGCTGCAAGCAGACTAGCAACTGTCACACAATCAGGCCTGAGCCCTGACAACTGCATCTCATAAAAAATCTGCAAAGCACGCTCACCATGTCCACATTGAGCATGTCCTGAGATCAATGTATTGAACGTCACTCTATCACAGAACAGCATGTCACAAAATACCCTTTCTGCTAGCTTAAAGGATCCATATCCTAAGTAAAGTGCAATAAGTGCGTTGCCAACAAAGGTCTCTGAACAGAATGCTTGCTTGTAAACTTGGGCATGGATCATCCGACCTTGTGCAAAAAGTTTTCCTTTGGTGCAAGCACTGAGCACACTAGACAGCACATACGGCGTAGGAACAACAGCACTCCAATGCATCTGGCCGTAAAGCCTGAAAGCTTCCTTTCCAAGGCCATTCTGTGCATACCCTGACAGCATGGCAACCCAAGAGACATGGTCCCTGGCAGAAAGCTCCTTGAATACCTGCCTTGCCTGCCGCACGAGCCCATTCTTGGCGTACAGGTCAATCAGCAGGTTGCCTATAAGGCGGTCAGCCCCAAGCCCACGCACGACTGACGCCGCGTGGATCTCCAGCACGAGCGGCCACTGGTTGCCTCGCCCCTGCACGCCTGCAGGGCGCACGCGAGGTCTCGCGGAGCCCAGGGCTCTGTCATGGCTAGCCTCGGCAACGACAAGCGAGTGGAATTTCTTTGGGTCGTCATGCACGAAGAACCTGGCAAGCGATCGGTGCACCGAGGCTGCCACTTCCCGGCGTGTCATTCTGCCGAACACCTTGGCTACGACGCAGTCGTGGTCGTCATCCAGGGGCCAAGAGAAAGTATGAGGGACAAATCTGCTGGGTGTTCGGCCGACTGCGGAGCACGGCGGTCAGTGGCCGGCGGACGGGTGGGGCTGAGCAGTGAGCAGGTGGGAGGCGGCGGACGGGGTATGGCGGAGGCGCGGGCGACGAGGTGGCAAGGTGCGATCGGCGCCACCTCGGCCGATTCAGCGAACGCGAAGAGAGGGAGAGACAGAGACGGGATCGGCAGGGAGCGGGCCAAGCGGGCCTGTGCGTTACTAGGTCTGGTGGTGGGCCTTCAAAGGCGGATTTCTTATGGGCTGCAAGGGAAAACTACAGATGATTCAGAATTGAAAAAGTTCATTTAATCTGTGTCCCTAAACTGTCTTTTGTTTTTTTTCCCCTTAACTTCAAAACTAGACGTCCTAGCCATTGAACTCTCAAAACTGTTCAAACTACCTCTCTACTTTAGAGCGATTTTGAAAAAAAAAAAAATTGTCCTTTTTATTAAAAAAAGTATAGTAAATACTTGATAATATTTTAAATAAAAACGAATATCTCTAAAACTTTCAAACTATAGAGATAGATTAATACGATAAATTATGAAAAATTTATTGTAGATATTTTAGAAAAGTAGATTTAGCTTCAGGAAATAGAAAATATTTAAAAATTTCCAAAAACTTTATAGTATATCTATACTAATATATTGTTCAAAATAGAGAAATAAATTATAATTATATGTCACCTAATAAAATTCTACTCACTTTATATCTTATCCGTAGTTGTTTTATAAAAACAGATCTAACTCTTTTTTTCTCGAATACTCAAAAAGTTTAGGCATTTTTGTATAGAAGAAGAGATTTTTTTTACATCACACGGGAGCCTGCATTGGGGAGGATATATGGATTTACATTAGGTCACTGCCTCCCCACTATTGGAAATGCATGTCGCTCTAACACATGAGAATCATTCAACCATAATATGGTGGCCAGGTGTACAAGAAGAAAATTGTACAAACTCTTTTCATTTCAGAGCATGGAAGGATGTTTGCCGCCAAAAAAAAAAAGGCGGCTTGGGTATAAGGGACTTGCATACTGTAATCTCTACTTAATTTACACCAACGTGTTTATTATTTAGAGAGTAAGTTTATTTTTAAAGAGAGCAAGATGAGCAAGTAATGCTTCAAAATAGCAAGTAATTATAGTTTATTCTCTTATTAAATTGAACCAACGAGATATTTAATTTGAGAAGCCGAGATTTAAAGCTCAAGAAATTTAAGCACAAGAAATTTTGTGATGTTGCTATTTTTTGACCAACGTTAATAATAGCAATATTACAATTTTGAGATTAGCAAGTCATAGCAAGTTGTTTTAATTTTCATTGCGTAAGATACTCTAGAGATTCTCTTATTAAATTGAACCAACGGGATATTTAATTTGAGAAGTTGAGATTATAAGCACGAGTAATTTTTTTGTAATGTTGTTATTTTTTGACTAACGTCAATGATAGTAATATTACAATTTGATTGACAAGCTAAGTTTTTCAAGCACAAGTAATTTTTGTAATGTTGTTATTCTTTGACCAACGTCAATAATAGCAATATTGCAATTTGCAAGTTTCAAGATTGAAGCAAGTTATTTGTATATCTTGATTTTGACCAACATTAAATTAAGATATGTAATTATTTCAAGTTTAGATATTGAAGTTCGATAATTATTTCGGATATCGCAAAGAAAGATCCGAAAACTCTTTTTACGTTGTTTTCCTTTGATGGAGCAACAATTTGAGTCGTTGAGCATTGCCTCGGATGAAGGCAACTCTTCACGACCCAGTACCTCGGAAGCAAGTTTCCAAGCTACTGACAAGATAAGCAAGCTCGTCAATGCGTGTGGTGCCATGAGCATGGGCATTGGAAGAATAAATGCTCTAAGTTCATGGAACACCGTAAGAAAAGGAGGATTCCGGCATGGAATGACAATCCTCAAAGATAAGAAAGACATTAAGGTGGCCAAGCTCAAGTCCAAGCTATAGCAAATTTATCTCTAATCTTAGCTAGTGGTTTTTCACATTTCGGTTATATGATGTCGGTTATGTTTCCTAAGCTAGAAGTTTGATTTAGTTTTTGAAGCATGTGAATTGCCTTTTTGCACAAGTTTACTATAAGCTACGGTTTAAATTCTAGTTATTTTGCACCAACGTGTAAATAATTAGAAAGCAAGAAAAGAAAGAGATTTGAATGAGAATGCATTATTTGTTAATGCAAGCAAGAAAAAAAAAAAGGATTGATTCACGAAATACTATGTAAGGTATGACAGGGCTCATGCGGATCCGAACGCCTACGATGGTAGGATATTCAGATTCTGAAAGTGCGAGAAATGAAAGAAAGTTCAAGTCGGGGTACCCATCTATTCGCCGCAAGGAGCAATAAGTCAAGTGAGTTGGACAGGTGAATTGGCTTAAGAAGTTTATACTCGGTTTAAGGGGGTGGTTGATAGCATCAATTAACCACTAAAGTTGTATTATGACAACGAGCTAGCGAGTAATATATCTTCACAACAATAAGTCAAGCGAGGCCACTACGAATATTGACATAAAGTTTTGTTGTGAAAGATAAAATCCGGGATCACGCCATTAGTTTTTGAAGAACATAAGCGAGAAAGATGCTAGCGGATCCGATTACAAAAAGGCTTACCGCCCAACATGTTCGGAAGGACATATAACCGGTATGGGTTTAAGGGAAAAGCCCGTGATTCTGGATAGCAAGGGGCCCAAGGCGAATTCATCTCTAAAAGAAAAAGGTGCCTCGTAGGCGTTGAGTCTAACGGTTGTGACTGTGGACGACGAAGCATGCTCAATGCATCATTTTGTAAAGGGGTGGGTTAACGGCGTAAGACGATAGATGAGATCAAGGGGGAGAATGTTAGGTTGATCTCAAAGGGGCCCAATTCTAACGGCCGCCCAATCCCCTTGATCGCCCACGATCGGGGCATCTAACCCCAATGGTTAGTGGGCCCCCGTCGCACCGCGCTAATAAATAGAGGTGGGGGCCAGCGGCACGGAGGATGAGAGTTACGACAAGTTAGCGGCCGCCACTTGCCCTCACCGTCTTTCCAGAGGCTGCACCCCGTCGGAGGCGCGCCCGCCGGGCGGGAAGTTCCACGACCGCCGCCCGAAGGAAAGAAGTTCCACGACCGCCACCAAAAGGAAAAGATGCGGCGCGGATGAACTCCTCCACCGACGGTCCAATTCTTTCACCTTTTACTATTGACGGTTGATTAGCAATTATAATCTAGTACTACTACTTGTCATTATTATTATTATTGTTGTTCCCAATGTTGTCACCTTTTCTTTGCTACTACTTGTCACCTTTTCTTGCTAGAAAGATCCTCTTTTTCTATCAACCTTCTCCTAAATGTTGCATGGAAGGTAGCGACATGTAAGATTGCTTTTTGAGTGCAATTTTAAATACTACCCAAATTTGGAATGCTAAAAAACAATCCCATCAAATTTGCTTTACGGTCCTCTATTATGAGCACCAAAGACATTCTAGTCAATAATTGCATTATTCAAATTCAAAAAGGTGACTCAAAGATTGGTCCACTCTTGGTGTGAAGTCCGGAAAGAAATTCACAGCCACCTCAATCTTCTGTTAATATACTGAAACCTTCCCTCTGAAGATTTCGATCTTTGGATGAATAATTCCAAATGTTGGAACCATGCTCTTATTGCTCAAGGTTTTGACAATTATGCTTCTAACACCATCTTGAGTACTCCTATTTTTCCCACAGATAGCAATGATATTGTCAGGTGGGCTCCTTCAAATAAAGGTGACTTCACTACTACTAAAGAGGCCTTTACATTTCTTAACATACAGTTGCATGTACACTCTTAACATTCTTCAGAAAATATGGAGGCACGAGATACATATCTCCAAATGTCAAAACTTTTGCTTGGAGATTTTTTTTGAATTTTCACCGGGGAGGCGCTCCCCACCCGAATTATATTCAAGTGCCCAAAATGGCGGATAACCTCGTTTTTGGGAAAAACGAGGCCAAACCCCGTCGTCCAGGTTAATTATAGAAAACCGGACTGAAAACCGTACAAACGGCCTTTGCTCTGAGGCTAGGGTGTGGCTAACCCACAAAATAGACAACAGAAAAGACGCCCTAGCGTCAAGGAGGAAGGTTGTGGTGGGTGGGGGCACAAAGAGGCACAACCACAAAGAAAGAAAACGATGGCGAGAGCAAAGACTACTACACCAAGACACAAGAGCTCTTCAACGATGCCTCCAGAAGGTGAATGGCGCCGTAACATCATCATCGTTAGCCAAGCGAGGCTTGGCAAGGCTTTCGCCCGATCCCTTGCGTCGAGGTGAAGAAGCTATAAAAAGGAACTTCGACGACGCCTTCAAGAAGGAGAGTCTCGTCGCCCGGCTCGAGAAAGATCTCGAGTTGAGCTTTCGCCCCCGGACCTTCGCTCTCGAATCGCGGGGGGAGCCGGCCCCGCCACACCGCCGGTGCCCGCCACACCTCGCGGAGCCAATTGACTCCGCCCGCGAGACGGGAGGCTCGCACCGCAAAAAACGCTGACGAAAAGAGGGGTTGTCGGTCCGCCTCCACTTGGCGCAGAGCCAAAGATGGACTCGCCCACGACAGAGGGAGGCACGATCGACCAGCGTCTTCGCATGCGCGAGAGGGGTTGTTGGCCGCCGCCACACCAACCGAGCCACGTCCGGACTCGCCCGAGATGGTGGGCGGCGGGTAAGCAACACATCATGGCCTATTTAATCCAGGCGGGAGGCGCCCGGTCGCCTCCATGCCACACCTGAGTCGCAACCGGACTCGCCCGCGAGGTGGGAGGCGCGCCAAGACCGCACCGCCAAAGACGCCGAAAACCCAAGGATCTTGTCAAGGCCGACGGGCGAAGCTCACGGAGCGCCTCCAAGATGGTCAGGCAGAGGCTCCGCCTTTCCGGAGCATCTCGCCGCAAGGACCACCACCGCCGGGGGTCCAGGGTGCCATGGCCATCCCGGGGCCGCATCGAGGAGCGACGTGCCGCAGCCGCCGGGAGGAGGGAGGTGGTTGGCCAGCCGCCGCGAGTACGTGGAGCCGAGGACGAGGGCTTGAAGAACGCACGCCCCACCGCCGGCAGAAGCCGGCGGCCGCATGTGACGCGCCGCGGCCCCGAAGAGACGAACCGCACGCCGCCCCACCCCCGGCCAGCCGCGGCCGAACATCATCATGCCCCGCCCCTTCTCCGCCACAGAATATCCAGGCCGGCTTGAAGTTGCGCCGCCGAGCTCCCAGGCCTGCAGTGAGCCCCAAGGGAAACCGTGGCCGTGGCGACGACGTCACCGGAGGGGCGGCCGAGACCCAGTGGCCCAAGAACTGCGCCGCCGGCGCCCGAGGTCGCCTGGCCGAGGAGGAAGAAGAGGCCTCTCGGCCGACGAGCGCGTCAACCGACCGCCCAGGGAGACGAAAGAGCACCTGGCAGAGGAGGGAGGCGCGAGGTGGATCCGGAGCGCCGGTGGCCTGATCCGCCAAGGCGGGGCCGCCACCACCACCCGAAGGAGCAGCGCCGCCGTACGGGGAGAGCAGGCTCCGCCGCTCCACGGAGGTCTCCCTCCTCCTTCAGCCTTGGGAGAAGGGTCGCGGCCAGCCCGCCCGCCCGCCGCCTTCATTGCGGCTGCTTGCCCGGCTTCCGGGCTGCCCACTCGGGCGGCGGCGGCCTAGTTGGGACAGGTGTACGGTCCTAGATGGCTAGAGGGGGGGTGAATAGCCTATAAAAATTTTCTACAAGCTCAACTAAACAAACCAATTAGTATAAAACACGGCGTAAAGCGGTTTGCACTAGCTCTAGTGGTCTTGCAAGGCTTCTAGTGACAAGACTAAATATTTCTATGATCTCTAATCCACACAAAGTCTATGTCACTACTCTAGCTAATGAACAATCCTAATATGGTCCTTATGCTAGCAAGAACAACTACACAAGGCAAGTGCTAGCTCTCTACTCAAAGTAAACTAGGAAAGTAACGTAAGAGTGAGAGGCTTGTTATACCGACGTGTAGAGGATGTCAACCAATCACCGGGAAGAAGATGAACTATCAATCACACGAAGGTGATGATCCACACACCGAGACAATGAACAAGACAATTTGTTCACCCGAAGTTCGCTTGTACACCGACAAGTTACTCTCCGGTTGTGCCGACCAACACAAGGATGGTGTTTGAGCTAGGCGGTGCCCTTGCTAGCCTCAACACACCACTCACCAGGTGTGGTACCCAAGACACGAGCAATGTATTCCTTGCACTTTGTCTTCCCGACGAGGAGTGCGTGATCCTTTCACAAATCAACCGGAGGTGGCCAAGAAACAATCACCTCTTCTTGCCAACAACTCCACCAATCCACCAAGCCGGCTAGGAGCGGTTGAAAGGTCCCTTGTGGTTTTTGGTAATTGAGTATCAACATTAGGTGAACTAATATGTGTGATTGAGATAATACACAGGAGATTAGTTCACGTGTGGTGACGCAATGAAGGAGCTTTATTGCATATGTAACATGACATAGAGTCATGTGACCAAGGTGGTGAAGATCAAGACAAGGCTTGGCTTGATGGACCGGTTGCAAGTGTGAAGGGCAAGTCGAGGCAAGAAGGGATGGACCGTGAGGCGGTGAAGCTTAAGCAAGACTTGGCGCCGACGGACCGACGCAACGGTGAAGAGCAAGTGAGGTCAAGATCGATGGACCAAGAAGGTCATGTGATGATACGAAGTGGATCATATCATTTGGTGATCGTGTTGGTGCATGTATTGCATCGGCACTTGGAGATGGAGCGGAATGGAAATGCGCAAGGCAAAGGTATAACCTATAGGGCATTTCATTTCGCCGGTCATTGGTGCTTAGAGAAGTTTATGACCGGATTTAGGATAGATGGCCGTACTATCAAGAGGGGCAAACTTGTTTACATATCGGTCATCTAGTGCCACTTGAGCGATCTAACTTTGCAACATGTTAGGATCGAGTGGCGTGGTAAGAGCAAGAGAAAATCCTTTGAAAATGATTGTGAAAATGCTAACACACATGCACATGGTGATGTACACTTGGTGGTGTTGGCACATTTGCAAAGGAGAAGTTGTTTCGGTGTTTCTCGAACACTTGGACTGCACTTAGAGTAAAATACTGCTTTGATCCATTGTGAGTTGGATCAAGTAACCATGTGGGTTGTGTAGCCCTCTGAGTAAGCTTTCCATAGAGTCCAAGATCATCAAACGGAGTTCGGATGAAGGAGATATCGACGTTTTTCCGGCGATGGTCTGACCGGACGCACGTTAGCGCGGCCGGGCGCACCGGCAGGAGGCTCCGGTCGTCGTGCGTCCGCGCGAGAGCTCTGCAGCTGAATTTTGCCGATCGCGTCGGCCGGGACGCTATGACCGGACTCCGCGGCCGGACTCGCTGGTGAGTCCGGGCGGCGCTGGCGGCCGGCCAAAGCGTGGTTTGGACCCCAACGGCTCTATTTGGCTTGGGGGCTATAAATAGAGGGATGTGGTCGGCCATGGCAGGTGCTTAGCACCTCGGGGACTTTGTGTCCATTCTTGAGATTGCTTGAGAGCCCTCCCACTCACATATGCTTGATATCGTTCATCCGATTGAGTGAGAGATCGTGTTCTAGTGCGTTGCGTTGAGAGATCGCATTCGTGGCACTAGGTGATCGTGTTGCAAGCCGGTGTGCTTGTTTCTCTTGGAGGTTGCCACCTCCTAGATGGCTTGGTGGCAAGAGACTTCGTGAAGCACGCAAGGAAGCTTGTGCGGTGCTCGAAGAGGAGATTGTGAGAGGTTCGTGCTCACCTCGCGGGGATCGTGAAGAGCAACTCTAGTGGAGCGTGTCATTGAGCTACCACACTTGTGTGTGGGTTCACACGGTACCCTCTGAGAGATTGGCTAGAGGACTCACACTGTGTGAGGGACTCGATCGAGCTCCCACTGTGGGATTTGGCACTGGCCATTAAGCTTGAGGATCATCACTGGGTGATTCGCCAAACCGTGGAACCACAAGGGTGTTGGTCGACATAACGAGGAGTAGGGGGAAGTTGGCAAGCTTCCCGAGACCTCGGTAAAAAATCACCGGTGTCATCTTGTGTCCACACTTCGTGGTGGTTTGCAATCTCTTCATCACAAGCCTTGTTCTTACATTCATATATATATTGTGCTTGTGTAGTTGTAACTATCTAGCTTGTGTAGCTTGTTTAGTTGCTTTGCTTAGCTTGTGTAGCTAGGTAATTTGAGCCTTTGGATTAGGCGTGTGTTGCCTTATCTATTGTGCATCTAGTGAGCTTAGGGGCTTTGTGCTTGTGCTTACTAGAATTGTGTAGGAGCTCACCCGTGCTAGAAGTACTAGTGCTTAGGTTTGTGTGACCTTGCATTAGAATTGATTAGGAGCTCAAGCTAGGCTTGTCACCTCACTCTTCTTGTGTAGGATCTTTTGTGAGGTAATTTAGAGTCTTAGTTAGAGGAGTGAAGTCTTGGCTAGACCGATAAGTTTAATTCCGCAATTGTATTCGGTTAGCCGGTGCGATTAGTTTTTAGAAGGGACTATTCACCCCCCCTCTTGTCCCCATCTCGACCCTTCAGCGGTGTCTCCAAGAGAAACAAGAAACCAACTGGCTCACAACGATCCCCAAGCGCATCTAGATGCAAAGATCAAAGCAAAGAGGACTTGGATCACCTCAACTCACTAGAATGATGCTCACAAGCAAAGGGAGTGAGGAGGAGGATGTTTGCTCAGCTCAAAGGGTGTTAGAATGTGTAAGAATGACCAAGAGACCTTCCCATGTCCGGCCAAACACATATTTATAGCCCCCCATTCGAAAAAGAGCCGTTAGGTTCGAATCCATCGAAAAATACACAGCGCCGGACGCGCCAGGCGCCGTGCCAACCCAACCTTGGGGCACCACGCGGCACAATGTCGCCGGAAGCGCCCGCAAAAGCACCGTCTGCGTCGGCGCCGCGTCGACCGACCCCGTGACATGCTGCTCTGGACGCGTCCCGTCGCGTGCGGTGGCGCGCCCGAGCAAGCGTCAGCGCGGGCCCCAGCGGAAAGCATCAGCGCCGTTCAACCGAAACCTGTCGAGAACCTCGCCCGGTGTCGCCGGGACGCCGAGACTCCTTGAGCCAGCGTCGGGCGTGAGGCGCCGGAGCCGCGTCGGGCGTCCCGGCTAGCCCTCAACAACTGCGGCCGGACGCGCCAGGCGCTTCACGCGGCCGTCGGGCGTAGGTCACTTTGCGGCCCGAGGTTGTCGATTTGTGTCGTTTCGATTTTGTTCCAACTTCCGTCACTTGTCTTATGTTACCAACATGTCGAAGAGCACCCCGACCCATTGTGTTAGCATTTTCAAAACTTTTTACCAAGTGTGAAGTTAGCTCTCTAGGTTAGAATGCATGCATATGAATTTTGAACCTAGAGGCACCGGAGGATCGATATGTGCGATAAGTTTCCCCTCTTTATAGTACGGCTTATCGATCCTATAACCACTCACACCCTCTATGGTGTCTTGAGTGTGAAATCAAAAGCCCTATGGTTATACCTTTGCCTTGGGGACAATTGATCTCCGAAACTCCACCGAGTTGAATGCTTGATCAACTTTTGGATCACCTTGATCCATCCTCCATGATCACCATGCACCAACTCCGGCACGACCAACCTCCAATCTAGTCAAACACTTAGCATCGAGAGATTAGTCCTTAGGTGTCACTAATTAGCCAAAACCAAACAAGAGATCTTCAATCTCCCCCTTTTTTGGTAATTGGTGACAACTCGCATAAAGATTTTATGATTAATGTTTTTGAACATATCATGGTTGTCCAAGCATTTTGCTTAAAGTCATCGCCTTCGAACATGGGTAGTGGGCCATTCCCGTTGGACATCTTTCTCTCTAGGCGGTTAAGCCTAATTATGAGCAACACGGTTCTGATACCACTTGAAAGGATCGAGATGCCTAAGAGGGGGGGTGAATTGGGCTAATCTAAAAATTTAACTCAAATAAACAACCTACTAGCCCATATTCACCCTCTTGTGCCTAAGTGTGTTCCTAGCAACTATCGCACAAAGTTTTGCACCCTAGGTTCCAATCCTACTCTAGCATGGCAATTCTAAGAATGTAAAGACATGAAATAGAATTGCGGAATGTAAATGCGGAAAGAAAGAGAGGAAGGAACACGGCGATTTTTTCCTCGAGGTATCGAGGTGTCGCCACACCCCCTAATCCTCGTTGGAGCACTCTCTCGAGTATCGCTCCCCCCCTTAGTCCTCGCAAGAACTAAAGTGCTCTCTCTACGGTTGATTCTTCGACACTCCGTCGCGGTGAATCACCCAAAACCGCTCACAAGCTTGCTTGAGCCACCCACAAGCACCACCGGGTGATCTTCAAGCCATGATCCGCCACCAAGCCGTCTAGGTGATGGCGTCACCAAGAGAAAACAAGCACGAACTCTCACTTAACCTCAACAAGCCTAGGAGAAGAGTGGATGCACACTTGAATCTCTCAAACACTCTAAGGATGATCCTTAATCTTGCATGGATGACCACCTTAGGGCTCTTGCTCTTTCTTGCACTCTCAAGGGTGTTTCTTAGCTGAACAAATGGGCAAGAGAGAGTGCAAGGTCGTGGGGGTAAAGAATATATAGCCCCCATCAAGCAACTCCACAGAAACAAAACACTTTACGCACACTTTTGGCTGACCAGGACGCACCACTGAGTCCGGTCAAGGTTCCGATGGAATGCGTCCGTCCGGAGAGGACAAGCCCTCGACGGCCAGCGACCGTCGCGTCCGTCGGTGCCGCGTCGCTTAGGACGCATGAGACCCGATTTAGCGACGCGAGGCTTCTTGAAAGTCGGCCGGGGCCGCACCGGAAAGCGTCGGTCAAAGGCCAGCGTCCCGTCCGGCGTCGGTCGGCAGCGTCCGTCCGAAAGCCCATCGCACCTCCGTCTTCGCGACTCCGTGAATTGCTTCAACTTCCAACATGTCTCGGGCATAAATTGAGCTACCTAGTGCTAAAAAGAAACTCAAGTGTGCACCACAACTCGTCTCTAGACTTCGCCTAGGTCAAGCTACCCGTTCGTACCCCCCTTAATAAAATGCGGCCAAAAATAAAAACAACGTCCTAACAACTAATCCGATGTCACCCAACTCCGTCGACAATCGAACTAGCAAATCCTTAACCTTGTCGTCCCATCCTCGAAAAAACCGAACGAATTCCATCGTCGGGCGTAACAAACTCATCGCCCGAGATCACCATTACCATGACTTAACTCTAACCTATTTCTGCAAAACACACGTTAGTCATGGTAATTATATTGTCATCAATCATCGAAACCCAATTCTAGGGGCCTAGATGCTTCAATCTCCCCCTTTTTGGTGATTGATGACAACCTCTAGAGTATGGAGTTTAAGAGTGAGGTTTTAAAAGCGCACTTGTTCACATGAGCCTCTGTCAATAAGATCAAAGGGGTTAGGGTGGCTCATGCAATACAAGATCATATATGTACTCATAGAATGCATGAAGAGTGAGTATGCGACAAGGATAGCTCATATGGTTCAAAATATCACAAGTAATAATCGAGTTAAACCATAATTGCGGAAGCATAGACCCGAGATGAGCAAAAGCATGACAAGATATAAAATGATACGAAGTAGAGAGCACACATGTCATAAAGTGTATCACAATGCATCACAAGCATATACAATGCGAGGCATGAAAGTAAACGTGATGCATGCAAGTGAATCACACCAAAAGAACCAACTCCCTCTCACAAGCTCCCCTAAGTCTACATACTCTACTCTCTCCCCATTGTCATCAAGGACCAAAAGTCTAAGGGTCGGTAGGAGGTGTAGAAGCGCAGCGAGGCCGGTCAATCGGAGCACGAAGTCGCCACAACGAACCGAGAGGCATCATCCGGACTCGACTCGAACTGAGGCGACCATCGATATCTTTACAAGACCCTCCGACCGTGGAAGTGTAGAAGAAGCGTCGGGGCCGGCCTGCGGGTAGCCGGAGTGAAGTAGCAGTCCGGGTTTAAATGACTGCCTCGCCTCAAGTGGTCAGGCCGGCAGCGTGGTCAACCGGCTGAGTCTCGAAGTAGTAGCGTCACGGAAGGCTGACCGCTCGAACCCGCACACTCGACTGGGCCGACAACCCACTGTAGTAGTGATGACAATAGACTCGGGCTGGCCGCCCCGAAAACCCGAGGTGAGGCTCCAAGAGCTGCCGCTACATCGGGCTTCAGTGAGTGGTGCACTAGGCGCAGTACCAAATGGGGCCGCAAGAGTGGCACCGAGGCGAGGATCCGCGACACACCAAGTCGGTAGTCCGTTCAAGGCCAGGTGAGCCTGATGCACGACCCCGGCCAAAGACCGAAAGCCATAGCCTGATATAGCCGGGCGCAGGTGGAGTTCACAGGCTGAAAGCCGGGACCACTGAACTCGGGCCGGAGAAAGCGTGGAACTGCAAACCCCTGGTGTTGGAGGTCCCGGGAGCCCGAGGTGAACAGGCCCGAAGAGCAAAAGGCACTACTTGGAAGTGGTGGCGAGGCACCTCCCTGAATCCTAGCTCGACAATAGCAGCCTGGCGAGAATAGCCCTTCCGCCGGAACTATTGCTAGCATCTGGTTCGCCTTCGCTGGTAGAAGGCTTCTTCCGCTTGGTAGAACGCCTTTCCGCCGCTGGAAGTCTATCAGGGAATGCTTGTGAAGTCGTCCCGCGTCTCGCCTCATCTCGGGTTGAGAGCCCGCTACTCTCTGTCACGAACCTCTTGCCTGTCGACGCCCCCTCATCTCACCCAACTAAATTAGCGGGGGCTGGTCTGACGGTGTAGGAAACGGAACTAGAACCTCCCGGCCTCATGGTCGTTAATCGTCGAGGAGGTGGCCTCGTAGGCGTAGTCATCCGAGTATGCGAGGTCGGTGTAAACCTCCGGATCGCGCTTCCTCGGGACTCAAAACTGTCCTCCTCAAGAGCAACCATCTCGAAGCATTCGTGCATCTGTTGCCTCGACTGCGGATCGCCCCCTCAGAACGTGCTTAGCAAGCCCCAGGGGTAGGCGCCGGCGTGGTCTTGAGGAAGCCGACGGCATCGTGAATCGAAAGCGTGTAGTCGACTATGTCCACCACACAACGTCGGCCTCCATGTGAGGCACGGTCTTCCAAATCAGGAAGGAGATCCAAGTGAGCAAATGGAAGCTCGGCGGCCCTTGATCCCCTCCGGCAATAGTGTCCTCCATCTCCGACATGGAATCAAATCCCAAATATCAAACTCAAGGCGATCAATAAGGTGGAAGAGAATCCCTTACGCAAACGTGTAAGTGCCTCCTTGAAGCCAATCCACGGCGAGAATCGTCCACCTCACTATAGCATCCACAACTCGGCAAGTGGAGCGAGGTCGGTAGGAAGACGGTGGAGCCCTCCCGAAAGGGGCCTTGAAGCATCTGCGAATCGGATCAGGTGTAGGGCACTCTGCCCGTCCTTGGGTCACGTCGCGGCGGTGCCATGCGACCATAAAGACAAACGGTGGGAGTCAAAAAGTTCGAGAGGAGGGCAACCCAAGAAGTTTCGTGAGCCTTCGAACACTCTGCAACTCATACCGCCGCCCTTGAAAGCAACAAGGTAGAAAGTCGGATCGGGGTCAATCCACGGGGAGTAGCGTGAACTCTCGGACCACATAGTCACGTAGTCGCCCTCTCGCCAAGCGAGATCCGCCAAAACCGAGAATGTAGCCGAGGTGGGGTCAAATCGCCACCAACGCCGCGCGACTATGTCAGCCCATCCACCCCGCACCGGTGAGGACGGATAGCACCGCACTCTCCTCATATGCCCGCGAAGTCCTCGTGAAGAGCCGTCCAATACCCTTTGAAGGCGCCGGGTCGTCGGGAGCGGAAAACCACTCATCGCCGCACAAAGCGTACCGCGGGCGGTAGACGAAGCAACGCCCTCAAGTCAAGAGCTAGCCCCGGCCGCCGCACCTTGTCTTTGGTTGTCTTTGCCGCTACTAGCTGTGCTAGTCTTTGGAGGCTGGAGTGGGGCGTGTCGCCTCCGGAAAGAGACAGTGCGAGTCCGGGAGGAACGACGAAGTCCGACTGTCTTTGCTCGAGCTGGTGGATCTCTCGACTAGAACGCCAGGAGGGTGGCGAGGCTGCCTCGGAAGGGGTGGCACTGGCTACCCTCTGGCTGCTGCTGAGACCGGGTCTCCCTGGATATTAAGTCCAGACATGGACCACCCATCTCTGCGGCGTCCGCTGCCTAGCCACCTGCAAAGAACCTGCTCACGTGTCATCTCATCACCTCACTTGCGCTGCGGCTTTCTTCGGCTGTGACTCGGCAACCTTCTTGCCCTTGTCAGGTGGACCACCACCCCCAGGAGGAGGTGCGGGTGGAGGTGGACCCTGGTGGTCTTCGTGGGGGCCCATGGTGAAGAGCAACTACCGCTGGAAGAACCACTGACAAGTCACAACAAGCCCCCCCAAGTTACATTGCCAAGTCTACTGAGAAATTTGAATCCTAGTTGGCTTGTCTGAGCTTTGAAACAAAGGTTAAGCTTTCTTTCACAACGTCCAGTGCGTTATCTTAACCATGTGTTAGACAAAGCCCTATATGCATTGCGCCAAACTAAACATGGCATATAATACAATGAATGGCAAAGGGATCAACACAAGCTCATTTTCTAGAAGAAGTTGGAGTCAAGAATATTGAGCCGCCTCTTACTCACAAAACCTTGCCCCCATCCAAAGGCTTAGTGAAGATGTCCGGCCAAATTGTCTCCGCCCTCACTCCTTGAAGAGATATATCTTTCTTGGACACACGTGATCACGCGAATGAAGTGATGGCGTAATATCGTAATGGCGTTTGGAAGCGGAATGCTGGAACGCATTGCTTGCAATCTGATGGCACTCTCATTGTCACATAGCAATGGGACTCCTCTCTTCCTCGAAGCTTGACTTGCCATAATCAAGGAGAGCTCTGCTTTCACATGAAATTTGAGCACAACAAGCTCTGCCAAGTATACAGTCACGCCTCGCTGTGGTTGACAGTTGGGTCACACCTTATTTTGCTTCTTAGAACACCAGAGAGACAATGGACCTCTCAGCGAATGGCACCCCTCGCTATGCTTCTTCTATCAATCTTTGCTTACGCATAGAGCAGTCCGAACCTAGCACAACAAGTTGGAATCTTGCCCCTTTGGGATACCTATAAGCCAATGCCTGGTGTGTCGCGAGGTACCTAAGAATTCTCTTCACCGCGGTGAGATGGGATTCTTATAGGGTTAGCTTGAAAGCTTGCAGCACATAAGCAAACACTAAACATGATGTCCGTCCTAGATGCGCAGATAGATAGAGCAAGCTACCAATCATAGATCGAGCAGTGAGTCTTATCTAGTGTGTGTCTCCCACATCCGCAAGTTGTCCATTGGTTGGCATAGGTATTAGTCGTGATGGGCTTGCAATCTTCCATATCAAACCTCTCGAGAAGGTCTCTCGGTATACTTTTCTTTGAGATGATAGCTGTCCCTTCTCTCAATTGCTTCTGACTCAGGAAACCCGAGTGGAAGAAGGTAAGCTTCACCAACTCGGGCGGATAAGTCTCAAACTCCTCGACATCAAGGCATCAAACCTCCTTGCAATGTTCTTCATTTATCGAGCCAAAAGATTATGTCATCGGCTAATAAACTGGCATAAATGAAAAATATTCCCTTCATGCTTCCTTGCGTGAATAGTGTGGTGCCCACCTTCCCAATGGTGAAGCCCTTCGCACGAAGAGGAAGTCCCGGCGGTACGCCACCATACTCTGGGGCTCTGCTTGAGCCCACTATAGCGCCTTGGTCAACCTACATAAACATGGTTATTAGATATCTAGGGTCTTCAAAACCGTGAGCAGGTTGGATCAACAAAGACAAGCTCATTTAGAAGCCATTTAAAAGCATTTTTCACATCCATATTTGATATAATTTCATGTTATGATGGGATGCATATGAAAAGGAGGATA